>BMAO01037602.1:0-109428 GCA_019973975.1 Trichonephila clavata | reverse complement strand
TAATGTATAAAAATATAAAGTTTGTTTATTCCAGAAAAGGACTGGAAAGGAAAATTTTGATTTACTGCATAATAGGTAGCCCTTTCATTCAAGCCTTGACAAAGGTGTATTTTAATTACGAGGTACTTAAGTCAAATGGTCATTTCGTTATACTTTATCTTCATAATGGTTTAATTAAAGTTGTTTACGAAACTCTTGAAGTATGGCAAAGCAATTAAAGTCACAAGTACCATTTCATCTAAAGTGCTTGATTGCTTTTTGATAGATAAACTCATTTAAAAAGAAAAGTAAGAACTATGTTCATGAAAGTTCTTTGTAAATGATAAGAGTATATGATAAATGATAATTGTTTTGATATTTAAGGGGATAAGGTACTCTCTGTATACATTTATTTATTTATACCGCATTTACTCAAATCTAAGCCGCACTCTTTCCCTGTGTTAATGCTACTGAAAATCAGATGCGGTTTAAAATTGAAGTCAAAAAATTTGTTTGATGGGGAAAATTGAGTTAACACCCTTTTCAAAAGGAAAAATGTAGCCTTCCGTCCATACTTGCATCGATGACAGATCCCATTCCGGAATTTGTCTCCAGTATTCAGTCTATCCTAAACATCGTTGTCTGCTCGCATTTAGGAAATTTTTTTGTATACGCTTTCTTTTAATCACCTGAACATCAAAGTTATCGGTAACAGCATCAAAAC
The DNA here is from genome assembly GCA_019973975.1 of Trichonephila clavata. NCBI lineage: Eukaryota > Metazoa > Arthropoda > Arachnida > Araneae > Nephilidae > Trichonephila > Trichonephila clavata. The sequence goes on along the minus strand of BMAO01037602.1, from coordinate 108,725 downwards.
GAGTTTATTACAATGCAAATATGAAAAGGGAGGCAATTTTATTTGCAGAAAAAACGGAAAAAAAGCAGTAGCCACTGAAAATTTGACACAGATGAAATGAATATACGTCGATGGTGAAAGCAAAATGATATCATTTTTGCTTGTAAATGTTCAACAGTCCTTAAGAATTCTTTTACGTTCCTTTATCATTCTATTAAATTTTTTCCCCATAAAAAATAAATTACATGGCACGGAAAACGACATCGAGTGGGAAAATGGTGACGCCGGTACCAATTCCGAGATCAGCTGCGCCAATGGGAGTGCCGAATCATTATTGGAATACGGTACTTACGGTTTGAGTAATTATAGGTTCCAGTATTTATTTGAATGTTTTTAATACTTGTAAAATAAATAAATTATTAACTCTCTTCTTTCTCTCTCTTTTTACTAATTCTCACTAAATTTAAAAAAAAAATTCTTAACTATCAGACATTGATGAACTTTTTACACAATTTTTTATATTTCTTCTCAAAAACATGTAGAGAAATTGGGGGTGCGGCATATATGAAACATGCATTTCAGAAGAAAAATTTCCCATTTTTAAGCAAACAAAAGTTTCGAATTTTAAATTTTTTAAAAATATTTCATATATTTAAAATTGCATTATTTTTCTATAAATTTTAATATTTTTGAAATTTTTTTAAAGTATTCTTAAAGGTGCTACTCATAATTTTGTATATGAGATTGGTATTATGTGAGTGATACTTTCATTTTTATAATTTTCTTATGCCAAGCATTACAAAAAACTGCGAAAAGCAGCTATAACTAAATTTGATGATTTTTTAAAGAATGACTTCACATGAATCTTTATTCTAGCACAGAATCATCAACTTGTTATACAAAACAACCAAAAAGTGTTTCAGAAATTTATATTAAATATTAAAAATGCCTTAATATTTTAAATACATGATAACATAAAAAATGAAAACCTGTGAAAAAGTCTCTTAAGGTTTTAAATGTCAGCGAAATAAATGAAAGAAGTGAATACAGACGTCACGTGTTCTAATTTCGGTTTTTGCTTCGATGTACCGTTAAAAAAGTAACTGGCTAATATAGCTAGAAAAACGAAATTTTGTACGCATATTTAGAAAGGTCGCGCAGCTGAAATGCGTTTATTGAAACATATTTGCTGTTTTGGTCATTTTTAGAGTAATGTGTTTATTTGATTATCCTTATGAGTTTGAAAATAAAAAAAAATAATAAAATTTTACTTAAGGTATCCGACTACTCTAAAATTGTGGATTTTGCCAAAAATTGACAATTTTTCTTATGATTTTATTTTATAGGCCACCTTTTTAGCTTTATAAAAATACCAAGTTCATTATTTTCCGTTCACTAGAACAAAAACTACAAGTGTTATAATAAAAGCAAATGACATTACTTTAAAATGCGTTAGACTCAAAATGTATTTTTTTAAAATACTCAAACGGGGCCAGAGATTGCTTAAAAAGTTTTGAAAATAATTAACTGAAATTTTTTGTGTATGTTCTGTTAAGGGTTTTAACCTTCAGATATATCAATCTCTGTTTTATTACATAATTTACAGGACCTTATGTGAATATAATCACTGTTTTCTTAAGCAATTTCATATCATAACAAAGATAAGGGTCTCTAGTTTTTGTAAAAATTAAAATATCTCTTATCCTATAGGTCATTTCAAAAAAGAATAACATAGTAACACATCAGAATCAAAAAATTGAAAATTTATTCATAAACTTTTGGTAAAGAATGGGCCGCATTTATGTTATTTTTTGTCAATTTTTACCCATTTTTTTCTTATTTTAATAGTAATAATTTCTTTTTGTATTGTTAATTTTAGCATATTTTTTTTCTTAAAATTTCTAAACAATTCTAAAAACAACAAAAAAAATACCCATATCTCCATTTTTTGAAAAAAAAGTTGTGGCACAGAAGTAATCGGATACTTTAAAAAGATAAACGACTTAAATATTTACAAGAGTAAAGTATTTACATACAAATATGATAAGTTTTAGCTTTTTAAAGACAGGATACTATGCAATACTCTTAAATGCGAAATCTCTTATAAATTTAGTAAGAAATATATGGAATTATAATAAGATATTGGAATCTGAAAATATTTCGCTATTTTCGAATATTACTGGATTGCGAAATTGGATTATTGCTTCATAATAAGAAAACTTATACCCGCAAATATTATTTATGTCAAGAGATTTCGAAGAAGTTCTGGAGATATTGGACATAAATTATCAGATTTTCAGAGCTTGTCTTTCTGAATGACCCGTATAACTTCAAGTCAAAGTGTTCGAATTTTTTATATGGTCGGAGAAACTAGTTTTTCGCAGACGATCTGGTACACATTTAGAATTTATGTATGCTTATGAAGGAAGAAAAAATTATTGCTGAGTCAAAACAAAAAGAAGTACTGTCTATTAGGCTTAAGGTCACAAATCAAAAAGAATTCTGCAGATGTAGTTGAAGTCTCGTAAATGAATCTTTTTCACTGATACATTTTGTATATGCATGATACAGAATTAAAAATTTGACCTTGTAGTTTTATGTAAAGTTAAAGTTTTTGTATGTTGGAACACTTAAATAAAAAGCGCTATAAAATTAATTTTTAGAATTAAATTTGGCTAAAGTATTTATATTAGATTAAAGGAGAAACAAAAAAATTTATCAGATTACTGCTTTGGATGACATTAAAAGGTTTGGTTTCGTGTCCATACTCTGTGTTTGGATGCCATACGAATCAAGCCAAAAAAAAAAAATAATGAATAGAATTTTGATATATTTTTCAAGTTTTGCTTGTGACAAAAGTGGAGATGAAAAGTGGATAACGTATAAACGCATGGTTAGAAAAAAATGCATATGTATACAAAGGGGAGACCTCACCATCCACTTTTAAAGCTGGCGAGCATCAGGAGAAAGTTATGTTGTGTTGTAGGTGAGATAGCAAGGGTATATAGTGTACTATGAGTAGCTGAAAGAAAATGAAATGGTTTTTACTGTTCGCAGCTTCATGTTTTGAATAAAGAAATTCAACATATAAACGTCCATCTTTGGCCAACACAAAGAATGTCTACACACGTAGACAGAAACACCGCAAAAAAATTGCAGAGATGGGTTGAGAAACTTAACCTCGACCAGCATATATTGCACCATCTGACTACCATCTGTTCGGGTCGATGCAAAACTTTCTTGATGGAAATGAATATATAAATTATGAGGTTCTCCAAATGGCAGTGAAAGAGTACTTTGTCTTCAAAACAGAGGACGTCATTTCCAGAGCTGCTGCTGGATAAGCTGCCAGAACGCTGGCAGACAGCTATAGATAACAAAGATCATTACAATTTAGATTAAATTTTAAATAAAAAATAAATGAAGTGGTTTTTTTTTTTGGCAAAAAGCAACAGAACTTTCTCTTACAATACATGTCATGGCTGAGGTACCCTAGCGGTCACGACAATGGACTTGTGGCGGCTGTGTCATGAGTTCGAGCCAAATGCTGTTGAAGAACCGCGGTGTAGAGGGGCTGATGCACATTAAATCTGCATAGGATTAAACGCCCCACCGTTGTGAAAATTAGGGGAGGGGGGCCAGCTTATATATATAGGTGTATATCCTCGTCCCTTGATCATAATTCAAAATTATGAGGTCCGTCACCGATAGCCCTCGTGTAACTTAATGGTGCGGCGGTTATGTAATTCTCTAGATTAGTGCTTCTCAAACTTTCAACGCTCTCGACCCAATATTCAATCATAATTTTCAACATAATTTTTTCCCTTTCCCTCTATACAATAACAAAATGTTGAATTCGATAATACAATACTCTGAAGCTAAAACTACAATACGACTTTTATTTCTTAAGTGCCACCGACGTATATATACGTCTGTCTCAGCCAGGGAGTAAATTGCCATGGACGTATATATACGTCTTTCTGAAATATTTTCTTTTCACTGCTATCCGTAAAAAAATGGTGAAGGATTTGAAATGCAATAAAATGACCTTGACAGTGTTTGTGTTTGTGAAGGATTTACTTATTGCAGAGGATTTTCTAATTTATTCCCTTTCACCACCCCACCCTCCAATACACCACATACGCTTCATACATACAAAACGGTGGCATTGGGCAGTGAATTGCGTTACTTTTAATCGCCAGTTAAGGGATTAATTATAAACCATACAAATTATCGAGATAAGTGTTAATTTTTGCATATAATTTTACATTTATATATGACAAGCCCGTAGGTCATGGGTAATTATTAAACTTGTTCTTAAATTAGTATTGTTAAACTAATTATAAAATACATTGTGCAGTACTGATTCATTTATAAGTGTATTATAACAGAAGAAAAGAATCAACATAATTTTTTTTCTCAAAAGTAAAATATTGAACTATATTTTTTAAGTTAATTTCAAATATAAATCCCCACCTCAATAAATTTATAAATATTTTTTTTCATTAAATTTTTTAAATAATTCTTTTGGCGCTGAGGAAGCACTTAAGTTTCATTTGGTTATATTCCTAACTGTAGTTATGCCGAATATTTGTTAACTTTGAAGACTTTCTAGAAAATTTATGTAAAAAAAATTAGCGTTAATATTTTAGGAAAAATAACGCCTAGTATTGAGTTAAGTTCCTTGCGAAACGATTCCCTTTTGGGAAGTTTCACTTTTAATGTTGAGTTTAAAGAGGTTCAATAAAAACAATAACTATAACAGTTTATCAAAAGAGGGATTCTTGTACATCCTTTCTAAATCTCAACTTATTACGGTTTCTTGAACGAGATAAAAGTATCGAAAGAGATAAAACTCAAGATCATGAAATAAACACAAAAGCCCTCAAGTCTCAAAAAGGGATAAAGATCTTGTGTTCTTTTGGGATTCATCTTTGCGCTTTATTATTATCGTTCTTAAAATGACTGCATTTTTGAACGACTTTCTTGAAAGTTATTTCTATATTGAATGAGAGTTTTTCGGAAATGTTTTATAAATTATAATCTTCTACTGAGCTATATTCTGATGTAGTTCCAGGTAATTTTTGAAGTGTATATAATACCAGGTAAGAAAAGTATAATGCATAGTTTCTTATTGAAATTATCTAATCTACTCTTTGTGAAATTCTAATGAAAGAAATATTTATATTAGATACTCCATTACTTAAGGTGAACCGAGATTTTGAAAAAATATATGAATATGTTACGGTCTATCAGCAATTCTACAAATCATCTTAGGTAAAATAATCTTTTTAACTGTAATTTCAGTTTAAGGTAACCGAATACTTGCGACAATTTAAAAAAAAAAATGGACATACGGGATTTTTTTTTTTTAGTTTTTAGATTTGCTTAGTACACATTTAAAAAAATATGCTAAAATTAAGAAAGAAAAATAAATTTTTATTACAAAAAAAGGAAAAAATCGGTAAAAATTTACAAAAAATAACATAAACGTGGCCCATTCTGTATCTAAAGTTAATAAACAAATTTTCAGTTTTTCAATTCTGATGTGTTGCTATGTTATTCATTTTTGAAATGACCTTCAGGATAATAGATATTTTAATTTTTACAAAAACTAGAGCACTTTATCTTAGTTGTTATATGAAATTGCATAAAGAAGCAGTGATTATATTCACATAACGGACTGTAAATTTTATAATAGAGCAGTGATTAATAAATTTGAAGTTTAAAACACTTCTAATTTTATGCAGAAAATATACCAAAAATTTCAGCAAATTATTTTTAAAACTTTTTGAGCAATCTCTGTCCCCATTTGAGCTTTTAAAAAAAACACATTTCGAGTAAAATGCATTTTAAAGTTTGACATCTTGTGTAAAGTTATGGCATCTGCTTTTACTAAAACACTTGTAGTTTTTGTTCTAATGAACCGGAAATAATAAACTTAGTATTTTTTTAAAGCTAATAATATTACCTATAAAATGAACCCACAAAAAATTTCTTAATTTTTGACAAATTTCACAATTGTAGGGTAGTCGGATAGCTTAAAAACGCTTTCTGTGAAGAAGACGGGATTTATGCAAAATTAAAACTTCCATTTAAGTGCTTGTCGTAGAGTAGGCGCATGAATGGTTGGAAGTGAATACAGAAGCATGAATAAGACAACGACCGGAAGTCGTATTGGAAGATATCTAAAGATAGTCAAAGTGCGATTTAAAAGCTTAAGTATTAAGGTAAGTGTGCAAATTTATATGATATTTAAATTAATTAAACGAGATTGCTCCTCGGGTTTAGGGTTTTAAGTGCATTCTCCCCTTAACTTGTCTAGAGTTAATAAGTGAAAGAACCAAATAAAGTGTGTTAGCATTCCATTGGCTAATCTTTCCTCGAACCTCCCAACACCTGCGGCCCCCGGGACGCGACAAATGAATAATTTTTTTTCGATATTTAGTGTCAGTTGTATTTGAATAAACATATAAAATTGTTTTAAGAACATTATTACGAGAAAAAATTATACTTTGTCATAGAGCCTGGGTTCGAATACTGGAGAAGGCATGGATGTTTGTGTTGTAATCCTTCTTTTCTTTGTGATGTGTGCTTCACGCTTACTTATATGTAAGCCCCGTGTGATACTTTGTGATAAATGTTCTAAAAAAAATACAATTTTTGTCAAAAAATGGAGAAAGAATGACATGTTTTCTAAACATTCTTCTCCTATGAAAAATTCTTCAGTAATAAAAATATTTTTCCTGTAAATAGCTAGAACTAAAATAGTCTGAACTAAATAATTTGTAAAATTTACATTTCATTGAGTTACAATGAATTAAAATAACAATGGTTTTTTTTTGTTAAAACTTTCTCTTCTCTAATTTCTCTAATATATTAAAATAGGAAATAAATCCACTTCTAAATTATAAACTTCCAAACACCTTGTTAAAGCTCTGTACAGAAGTGTAGCTATATATAGAAATAATATTTTTTTATTGTAGAAGCATTTTTCATGAAAAGAGAATGCTTTGTAAAAATGGGATTCTTTCTTTATTTTTTGCAGAAAAAACTCATTTAAATAATTTTTCTCGAAATAATACTCTTGAAACAATTTTATAAACGAGGTGTGACGCACACACACAAAAAAGAGACTGGTCCAATAAGATATTGTCACGGAGAATCTGTTCTCCGTGACAGCATCACTTTCAAAGTAGTTCCCTTCAGGATCGACACACTTCTTCATTCTGTACCACCATTGCTAGTAACAGTTCTGGAAAGAGGTTTTTAAAAGTCCCTTTGGGAGATTTTATATTTTTGCCCCAACCTCTCCAATTGAGGTAAAATGGGCTCTTTTTCAGTAAGATTTAACTGTATGAAGTAAAAAGGTCTTTTGGAGCCAAATCAGATGATTAGGGAGGATGCCTCCATCACAGTAATATTTTTTGCTGGTCAGAAACTACTTGACAAATAGAGCCGTGTGAGCGGGTGCATTGTCTTCGTGCAACAGCCATCCATCACTCCCCAATTCTGGCATTTATTTTCCTAATTTTTCCACGAAGTCTTTTTAGTACTTCATTGTAGTAATCTTGATTAACAGTCTGACCAATGACGTGAGTGAGAGACCACTCATATCACGAATTTTGGCAATGTTTTGTTCACTATTCGTTGGCCTTAGGCACTCAGCATGTTCATCCTCATTCACACTGACCCTTCCCCCTGAAAACCGCTTATACATTCAGACACGTGTGCACGAGACAAAGTTGCATCTCCATAAGCCTCGGTTAATATTTGGAATGCTTTTGTGGCTTACTTCTTAAGTTTCACAAGAAACTTGATGTTGATTCGACAGTTTTCCGGCGGAATGCATCTGCACGTGTTCACTCAATGACGCAGTATTTTCAACTGGCGTAATCGGGTAAGGCTAAATTGCCACATGGCTGGAGGAGGTAAATGGGATGACGTCACCAAAACAGTTGTTGCAACCTCCACTCTTTTTTTCAAGCTACACACTATTCTTGTTTTTTTATTTTTTTTTGTGTGTCCCACCTTGAAAAAATTCTGATTCAACTGACACTATAAAAAAAAAACCCAAATTATACGCTTTTTCAAAATCACAATTTCAAACATATTCAGTTACAGTGGCGTATCGTAAACCCCCACATCCTTAGGATTTCTCAATATTTTTGTAAAAAATTAAATCAATGTTCTTTTTGTTGTTTGTTAATATCCAATAAACATCTATATATTAAACTAAGTGTTGTATATTTATTACTGAGAAATATTTTATAGTTATTGCATTACATTTAGGAAGTCACCTATCCGGTATAGTGGTTAGCGACGTTGACTGCTGTGCCGTAGGGTCTAGGTTCGAATGCTGGAGAAGACATGGATGTTTGTAAATGTTTAGTGTCTTTGTGTGTGTTGCATGGGGTTACTCTAAATAGCGTTCGAGCCGCAAGTCCTTTAGTGAGGTTGGGGCACTGGAAGAGAGGTGGGAGTCCCCTGACACTCCCCCAGGGTGTTCTCCCTCGAAATTGGGGTGAGACCGAGGTAAGTCGTATTATCACCTGTATGGTGCTAATAATACCGTTGGCTACCTCCAACGACAGACATATGTCTAGCCCCTTGCCATGATGAATTTCGTGAGCCTGAATCTGACACAGTTGAGATCAGGTGGCATAAGGAAAGCAACAATATTTGGGAAACAAGTTATTAAACTGAATTAGTGATATATAAAATAGTATGGATGGATAAAACTTAATTAAGTTGCCCATTCAACTGTAAAAAAATAATAATACGTTTTTCACGCATGTATACGCAAATAATTTCTTTTTAAAATATTTTTATATCACCAAGTGAGCTTTTTTTATTCAATTTTTAGTTTAATTTTGTTTTCATTTATATAGTGTGGCTAAAGCTTTAGTATTACTTTTTTTTTCAAAAAAAAAAAAAGTTATATATTATTATGAAAAAATATATATCAAGGTGTAAAATTGCATTAAAGGGTTTTCAAAATTTTAATGTAATTTATAAGAAAAGTGATGATATTTAATTGTAGCAGAGTTTGAAAACTTAAGATAGAAAACTTTGTGAACGCAAAGTACTTGAAAGATTTGTTTTTTGCAGTAGATGTATTAACAGAATTATATTTTCTGGCTGAGAGCCAAAAATTAATAATTCACCAATAAGGTAATGCAAAAATTATCCATTTATCAGGAAAAAATGAATAACTTAGCGAAATTATTGAAATAAAATATAATACTTTTCTTGCCGCGATATCTATCATAAAAATTTGTAATTTTTTTTCCAAATTAGCACTTAGTATAATTAAAATCCTACAAAATGCTGTCTAGATATTCTTATAAGGAGAAGTAATAAATTTAATCTATTTCAGTGTTGTTTATTTTTTTGGAAAAATTTGCTTAAATTTTGTATATTGGGTTACTATGGAACTGTAGCTCTAATGTAATTATTTAGTATAAAATACGTTTAAAAATACAGCTGGATGAAAAAGAATTGCAATTGTTGTTGTCAGAATTGCATGGACAAGGAATTATTATGTAGATACATTAGATGAAGCAATTAAATTGCTTTAACAGAGATAATTGAAAAAAAATCTTCTTTTGACTGAAATTCGTGCCATCATGAATGTATAAAATTTGTTTTATTGATTTCTGATTTTTTTAAAAAACTTTTAAACTTAAGACATTTGTTGTGCTTTTATTTTAAAATTCATTAAATTTAAGGTAAAACTGAGTAGTTATGTGTATTTCATTATTTTCAGATATAAGATAAATATTACACTTATAAAAAAGTAATACATCATTAAATACATGCATTAAGAATACATCATTAAAGAACGCTGAATGTCGCTGAGAATTCAATATCAGAAAATGAATATGGTGAGTCTGTTTTAGTTGCAAGTCCTCGGTGCGGAAGGGGCCTTTCTGATTGGATGATGTGGAGCTGGTAAATGGGTGGGGTTACTGCTTACAGGAAACACAGCTTTTCTAAGTGAAATCTCCCTCAAATGTGAGACTAAAGAACGCCTTCATATTGGTTGAGATGTTGCAGTGAGCTGACTACGCATTTTCTGTAATAGTATATTTGCAATGAATATGAAAATATGCCATTTTAAGTAAAGAAACTTAAACATTTAAAAAATAATTCAAAATAACAATAAATTAAAAAAATAGATTGGCTGCATTACAAAATTATTTATTATTATTATTTTGGACGTTTAGATTTTATATTGTAATAATAAATTTCGATGTTTTGAAAGCATTTTTAAATTCCTTAAATATGTTTTGATGTATTAAACTTAATTTTTAATTAAACATGAAGAATTACGAAATATATTTCAAAATATGAACAGCTTAAATTCTTAAGAACTTTAATTGCAAATGCATGCTTATCGTAATATATAACTAAGTAAAAGTAATATGAAAAAATGAAAATTTCTTAATGCAGTATAGCCGTCATTTTTATCTGTTTCTTTTCAAATAATTTTTTGTACACTTATATTTATTGAATATATGGGTTTGAGATAATCATTTTTTAATTACTTATCTTAATTCGACATGATTGAAAAAGTTTAAGCAATTCTCCTGACAGAAACCTTATAAAAGGCAAAATGGGTTTTAAGTCATTTTGAAATTGAAAAGGAATTTCTTTTTCGTATATTTTCGATTGCTGTTTCCGTCAAAATCGAGAAAGTACAACTCTTTTGTTTTAAACATCATGTGACGCTTCCAGCAAAATGCTATGTTGTAAATAAATTTTCTAAATACTTCGCATTTTTATAAAAATAAATTTCAATTAAACTGAATAATATACGATATTTAATTTAATCGTTATTATTATTATTATCATTGTTCTTTTTAAAATAAATATCTTTTAGGGGGGGGGAGGGATGTAAAACATAAAAATTCCTGTTTTCGAATTATTAGACTTATATACCTGAAATTTGGAAAGCATGTTGCTTTTGTTAAATAGAAATTCGGAAAGAAGGGTTAAGCTTAAATCGACTTCCTTGGTAGGGGGAGGGTTTTCGGAGTAGTAAATGATAAATATATTCCTTTTGAGAAATTTTCCTCGTGTTCTTTTTGAATCAAGTGTTGAAAGCTATAAAAATGTTCTGAAATACTATCAAAAGCTTAATGCTAAGACTTGAATATCAATAACTTTTAAAAAAATTATATAGTTATTCATTATCATGAAAGACCCAGAGAATTGGGTGGATAACAGCTAGTTAAAAACAATATATGATCAATGCCCCATTGTTCTTTTAAAAATAAATTCTCATTAGAAAATGTGAAAAATTAATTTTTCTCCTTTCCACATGAATAAAATACTAAATTCATTTCACACGTCCTAATTTCAGAGTTTAACGGGGTGGATTACACATAATATAAATTGTTCTTATTTATTTACATTAAACATGATTCTTCTTCTAATAATATATGGGATCTAGAGTCTTATTACCACAAGCGTGTTGAATATTCATGTTCTTCGATATTTAATATTTCTTGTTATAATCACTTTTTGACTACATTGTCTGTACAAATATTATACATATATTTCTATAATCAATAAATAATTTAGCATGTTGATTCCTCCCTCAATAAAAATGACTGCTAATCCTCATCGTTAGGTATAGAGAACAAGTTAGGTGTAAAAATAATGAAATGGTAGCTCACTCACACTCATAAGCAGTAAATGAAGATATTTAATTCATTCAGGATTATTTTCTGATATCCATCGCTTTCAGGGAACTTTCCATTAAGCGTTTGTGTCTTTCTACGCTCAATTAACATTCATTTGATTTTGATTTTAGCCACTTCAAAGTATCACCAACGTGATAACTAACACAAAAAGCAAAAATATTAAAAAAGAAACCGATTGTGATTTTTAAAAAAAAAACTATTTATACCTTTAGCTAAATTCGTAGTAATTTAATATTTCAAAAATTCTAACATTTTTCTTATTAATAGCCTTAGTATTGCTTATTAATGACTGTGGCTTTTACAAATGAAAGTGATTCGAAAAGTTTTCAATGTATTTTCGTGAAACAAACGCGATAGTGAAGGTGTATGTAGCACGCACACGCGTGCGCAAACAGATTTGTGATAACTTCATTCGTAAGGACGTGACATTCATTAAAAAAAGGCTGGTATGGATACAACTGCGTCTACAACAGATCATCAAGCTGGAATAAAGTTTTTAACACTGGAAAGGTGTAAGCCGGAATGGGCCTGAGTTTACAACATTTGTTGCGTTACAGGGATGACGGTGACGACTTAGGGCAGCACATAGTGGCAGAGGATGAAACCTGATATCACCATGTGACGGATCTATACGCATCTTTTTTCTAACCCCTGGGGACTCTTCTGGGGAAACATTTTTACCAACCAACTTTCACCGAAGGTAAGAAAACGTGATTACGCAAATTAAGTTTATAATATAAATTCTGTATTCACGAGTTTTGGAGTTAGTTGGTGAGTGGAGGATCGTGAGTTTATTAAGTGCAAATCTAAGTTTATAAAAGTATAAATTGAAGAATTCCAAGAGAGGATCACTCGGATGTGATCGAATCTAGTAAAAGATTAGCGCTCAAGGCCTCAACAGTTGGACTTCGACTTCACAAGAGTACAGGTACAGTGAGCCTTATTTAATTAGAAATTAAAGAATAATTTATTAGAGCGTGGTGGAGTTGAAATTGAGCTTGCATAGGTTATCGCGGAATCAGTTGAGGGTCCGTAATATTATCCCCAGACTAACGGGTCTCACCTTTGCGCTCTGAATACTGATAAACATTCTTAATTGGATTATTATTGTGCTTGCTTGATATTTTGTGACAATTAAATAATTAGGGTGAATCATGTCGACTGATTATTCAATTCTTCCCACACATCTAGCCGGGTACGAGAGTAGACAAGGGGGATTTAGAGGGAAGCAGGAACAGACACACATTACAACCCTTTCCAGCAGGAAGTCCGCCAGCATGCAATGTAAACATACCGACTCACAAAGGCCCTACAAGTTCAAAGCTCAGCAGTCAGCCGGAAATGTGATGTTGACAGCCTAACGGGTCAACGATTTCGCTCCGACGATGGCGTAAAGGCTGCATTTCTGAACTGGTTCCATGATCAACCGACATCGTTCATGGCACACGGAACTCGTAACCTTTCTAAGCAATCAGACGCCTGCCTAAACGACATGGGGGATTTCTTTCAACAAACTTTGTATGCATTTCACTCAATAAATAGTGTTGTTTCTTTCTCTGTATCTGTCTCATTTCTGACCCTACGTATCTCATGGATAAAATCCTCCAATCTCCTTCATTTGAACATCCGTTATACTTTTTAACATTTAGTAATCATATTGTTTCTTGATTCGGTCTTGATAATATTATGATCTGAATTTACTTTTAGGCATATTCTCCAAAAACCTAGAACTTTTAAACTACATGAAAAATAGTAACGATGGCATGACTGCATTACTATGTCTAGTCTATGTCTAGGCCTAGGACATCATCATCACTCATTTAATCAAAAAACCACAGTTTATCGAGTCGATTTGTAATTAATTCTATGAGATTATGTCTTGCATATTTATTTCTTGCGGTTTACCGTCTGTACGAATATTTGACAAAGTATACTATATGATGTCTAGATTAAGTAGTCAGATGTAGGGTATACTTCTGTATAAGACCCAGGGCCTCAAAATGTCTTAAAATATCATGAATTTAACAAGATAAATATAAAAGATTCTTAAGGATTTAACGTGGGGTGGTGAGGAATTCAGGATGAGTGAGCCCAGTTTTGGTGTCATCCATATCATCTGACAAGGTTCAAAATTATGGGTTCATGTGCAGCTTTAAAAGAACATTAATTCAAATTTGTCTAAGAAAATTGAATATTTCAAAAGATTTATTCCTAAATATAAGAATTCGAACTGAACTGAACTCAGTGGCGCAACAGCCCATGAGGACCAAGGCCTACTGTGCAGTAGCGCAGCAGCCCATCAGGACCAAGGCCTAATGTGCAGTGGTGCAACAGCCCACGAGGACCAAGGCCTACTGTGTCTATCTCAGTTTACGTGACCTTAGGGCCTGGGGCGCATGTGAAGATGTTTAGTGCAAGTGGTCAGTCTGACGCGAAATCTTCCCAGTGTTCAGTTCCTAAGCAAGCTTGGTATTTTATCGACTCACTGAAGATGAAAGGCTGAGTCGCTCAGCCCGGACATAAACCACGGATCTGTGGTGTGGAAACACGATACAATGCCACTCAGCCACAGGGCTTCAAATATAAGAATCTATTCCACAAAAATACCATTCAAGCTTCTATCGAATAAACCGCAAGACAAAGTCTCCTTCAAAGTAATGAATTTAATTGGAGATTTCTAGAGAGACACATGATAATGGGAAAATATGGAATGTATTTATGTTCCGTTGTCCAATGTTGGTCGATTTAAATTTAAGATAATAATTTCTGCTGTCAGATAATTTTCAAGAATTGAATACACATATTATTTTTAATGCACGGATTAAATATTTCTGATATGAGCAGATTTATTCAGGCAACGACATTATATCGAAAATTTTCCAGACATAATAATCGCAGTTCTAAAAGATATATCTCTGTATGACATGGGGGCTTCTATATAATATAATACAACGAAGGACAAAATCAATAATTATAAAAGGTTTGGAAATCTGTATGGCCCCAAAAATCATTAGATTATTATTAGAAATTATGTGCGGTTTTGAGAAATTTAAACTGTCCCTTGTAATTGTTTTAATATTTTTAAAATTTTTATGTAGAATTTTTTCAATAAAGTTAGATCAGAGGCTGTGTCTAAATGTCTTTAGAAAAAAACGGGGAATAGGAAACGAGATATTTGCAAAAAACCTATTTTTTGACCTTTGACCATGAATATTCTAAGACGCAGCCACGAGATTTTTGAGACAACTTTTTTTTAGAGTGACAAAGTAAAGGTCCATACAACTTTTCAGCTTATTATCTCTCATCCCGCAGTTGACCCTTATTTTTGACTTATTTGACTGGACTATTATTCTTTTCAATTGAAATAAAGAATTTTTATTCCAAAAAACTGAGTTTTTTCGGTATAAGCATTTCAGCGCTTCAATATTAAAACTAAACTCTTATTAAATGATTCACGAACTTTTTAATTAATTATCTGAGAATAGTTTTGATATTAGACACAGAAAATAAATGAAGTAGTGCTTATGTACAACTTATTTTTTCCGAATAATTAAGCACTTCTGATATTCATAAGCTTCCGTTGAGGAGTTTAAGACTGTCATTTATTTTGAGTTCCATATGTAACCTTATCCATTCTATATGTTATTGAATCTCCGGTGAAATAATAAATGGCAATAAACAGCACCAACTCAGTTTCATGATATGGAAAATGCTCTAATAGGTTAATTCGACTGACAGAGAAGGTTGGATTCCGTTTTCTCAATTTCTATTTAATAAAGTGTTTTGGTGTACCATTATTCAGTTTCTTCAACATCAAACAAATAATTCATTTCAAACAGGGTTGATTAATCAGCTGAATTGGGTATTCATATTAAATAGGCAGGTAGAACTGTTTTAAATCAAATCTATTTCAAAAATTTCATTTTGAAGAATATTTGATATCGAATAATAAACTTGTATTTTTATTGAAGCGTTTTCAATTAATGAGATAAAAGTAAAAATATTCTGCAAACATTATTTCAAGTCTAAAATCTGGAAATAATATTGAAAAATAGACCGAAGAAAAATAGTATAAGCAAATTCGTGACTTTCATGAAAATTAAATTTAAAGAAATAATCCACTTCTAATGGATACAATATATTCATTTAGTGTTCCAATTGTTGAATCACATTTCAATCTTTCTCCATTTTCTCAGTGACTGAACCTCAGATAAGGTTATCCAGAAATCCTCTACATCAGTGATACCCAACCCCTTGACCGCGGACTGGTAACGGTCGGTGGACCAAACTGTATCGGGCCACCCAAGGAGCATTGAATTAATTCTAATTTATTTACTGAGCTGTATTTCTCTCGAGTTTGTGCAACTTTCTATGGGAGTCACTTTGTATATCATGTCTAATCAGCTTATATTCTTTTTTGGAGTAACTGTAACTGTTCTAAAGGCATACTTAAATATAATTAAATTAAAATTATTAAATTAACAATCTAAAATAAAAAAAATCAACGTTCCGCACTTAGAGGGCAGCTGCAAAATTATCAAACGCTGACCGATCCGTGGCGATAAAAAGGTCGGAGAACACTGTTCAATACAAGATGGCCTTTTTGTATAGCATACTAAGGTATCAACTTGATTGATTCACGTCGAACGAATTTTTTCACTAAAATACCACACCAGCGTGCTTTAAACACCAGCAGGATTAAAATGCTTATAACACTCACCTACTGTATTACATTGCATCAAAGCGTGTAAAAAAATAGAGACTAATTGTGTATTTTGAAAAAGAGTGAAGTTGGAAGCTACTGTTTTGATGACGTCATTCCAGACATCTCATCTATCCACGTGGTCAGTTTCGTCTTTTTCGATCCCGGCAGTTGGAAGTGCTGTATCACTGAGTGAACACGTACAACTGCATTCTGCCGGGAAAATGTCGAGTTTCTTGTGGAAATTTAGAAATTAGCCACAAAAACATTTCAAATATTAATTCAGGCTTATGGAGATAAAACATTGTCTAGTGCACATGTGTTTGAATATTATAGAAGTTTTCATGAGGAAGGGTTAGTGTGGAAAATGATGAACCTGCTGGGTGCCCGAGATCAGCGATTACAGACCAAAACATAGCCAAAATTAATGAAATGACTGGGTTCAGACTCATATCAGTGGGCAGATTGTTCACCAGCGCTACTGCATTGAATTACCAAAAGGACTTTGTGAGAAAATTAGGAAAAAAAGGCCAGAATTGGAGAGTGATGCATGGCTGTTGCACCAAGACATTACACACTCTCACATGGCCCCATCTGTCAAGCATTTTCTGACCAGCAAAAATATCACTATGATGGAGCATCCTCTTTATTCGCCAGATTTGGCCATATGTGACTTTTTTTATTTTCTACAGTTAAATCTTGCTGAAAGGGAGCTCCTTTTTCCTCAGTTGAAGAAATTCAGGCAAAAATGAAGATTTTCCACCAATATATCAGCACATAATAATATTTAATAAAATTACAAACCGGCGCAAATAAAAATAAGATAAGTAGAATTCGCTAAACGTTTTTTTTTAACTATATACCCTTTATTTGTTGCTATTATTAAACAAAATGCGCATATATTTATTTCGAATATACCACAATTACGTAAACAGAGTATTTAAGCATAAATAATATCTAAAATATGTAAAAAGTTAGGCTACCGTCTTTTTGACACAGGAAAAATGTTGAGATAATATTAAAAAAAATGCCTCTTTAGTAAAGTTGATTAAATAATCAATTGTTAAAAAATGTAACAGTAATTTGTTGTTGAATGAAAAGCTAAAAATACAGATTATTAATAAGATACACTGTTAAAACCTCTTAAGTGCCACCGACGTATATACCCGTCTTGCTCAACCGGTGTGAGGAGTGCCCCTGACGTATATATCCGTCCTTACAAAGTACAATTCTTATCTTTGCACTGCTATCAGTAAAATTATTACGAAGGCTTATTTTTTTTTTTTTACATTTAATGCAAGAACTAAAAAAAAAAAAAAAAAAAAAAAAAAAATAAAATGCAGCAGTAAAAAAATATACGAAGGCTTTGGAATGCAATAACTTGACGTTGACAGTGTTTGCGAAGGATTTACTTATTTCAGAGAAAAATTTGCGTATTTTTTCCTTTCCTCTCTCTTTCTCCTTCTCAATACACCGCATATATGCGAGTCAATGTAAAAAACGAATTGCTTAACTTTTAAAATCGGTTTAGAGGTTAAATAATTAAGTCAAGTGCCAGGACATACGAGTAAACACTAAATTTTTTTGTTCTTTTTTTATGTATTTCTTATGATGTATTATTCGAAATAATACATCATAACTAATATTGATCACGTTTCTGTGAGTATTGATTTATTTTTATGGCTCACTTAAAGTTAAACCTTGTTTGCTTGACCCAAGTTAGCTTTTGAGTTTGACATCCTTGTTTAACATAAAGGATAATGTGTGTTATCAATAACGTTGATTGGGTTCTATCCTTCACCCGGTACCTATGACCACGTCCGGGTCACCACTTTGGGGAAGTATGGAGGGTTACAGAAAGACATTGAATATCTATAATGCGTGTTTAGAATATTTTTACTTTTGGTTAAAAACTATGTTCCACAAGTCATAAAAGCGTAAATGGGTTATAATGTTGCTTGCTGGTAGATAAAACATATGAGACACATTGTAACACGAAGTTCTGCAGAAAAGATAAACAATATGGAATGCTAATAAATGTTTCCAAATGACAACAAAGAAAATAATAATTAAGTTAGTTCTCTTCAGTTCATGCAGCCACAGTGCCATGTTGAGTAGTGTGGAGCAGGAACTGGGCTATCGCGTTGATGTATCCCGTGTAACCAAAAATTCACATACAGAACATCTATAAGGCATGTAAATAAAAAAAAGTTTCTCTATTCTTTTAAATGTTCCTTTTTTGCTGTATTTATCTTAGTTTTTATTATAGTACTCCAAAACCTTGGAGGGAATATTTAATAACCTTGTACAATTTAAATTAAAAATAATTAATTAAAAACTAGATAAAATTTATTTAAAAAAAAAGAATATATAACCTGTGAGTTGGTCTCTTTCAGTATAAAAAAAAACCTTTTCCAACTTCAAATGATTTTATGAAAAAGAAGAAACTCTTTTTACTTTCTTTAGATAAATTGAATTTTGCAAAGTTTTATATCTATATATTCCACAAAAATATTTATTTCCACGAAACGACGTACAAAAATCTTCAAGTCCCTAAAATAGATTACAGCAAAACAGTCTTTTGGGATGAAGGCTTGAGTTTAGTACCTATTTTTCTCCAAATGGCTTTATGTTTTAGTGTCTTATATGATTTTTTCGTGACATGGGGAAATAAAATTTTAAAATGCCTTCTTTAATGTCAGGCATCTTTTTTTTTCTATTCTTACATTCCATTTTGTTTCCTTTGGGAAGTTAAAATCGTATTGATTGTACAGTTCTGAAGGAAAAAAATTCATGCGTAAAAATTTTCTTTCGTGATCTTTTTTCCTGATTTTATGAATTATCTTAAACAATTCTAGGTGAATTTAAATATCCTCTACAATACATGCCAGAGGAGGGGAATCTTTTTACCACTAGAGGCCACATGTAAATTAGGCCGTAATAAAGGGGGCCCACTAGTTAATGTAACAATAAAGGCGATTTTTATGAAATTATTATAGTTTTTGTACAATTTGGTGCATTTTATTGAAATGTTACAAGAAAATGGAATTCTTATTTATTTATCATTTGGCAGAAAAAGTTACAATATAGAATATTTTAATATTCTTTAGGAACGAATATTAAATAATTTGTCAATGGAAGCGTATACTTGCTAGAGATACAAAACAAAAGTATCAGTAAAACCCAGAATAAGTAAAACAATAACTAGATTTTTTCAATGGTCGTTAGCAACACGAAAAGGGTCTGTTGAGACAAATATTATTCAACTCGTGCCAACTAATTGCCGCTCAAGCCAAGTGAGTTAATAAACAAACAGAAATGTAATAAAATTATAGAACATTATATATATAATTTGAAAAATAATTTATTTTAAAGATGAATTTAATAATTTTATAATTATACTGTGTATTTATATTTATATTTGTAAATCTGGAGGAGATTTCTTTGTAACCTTTTCCAGCTTACCTTATTGGCAACAGTCCGTATTTTGATATAAGATTTGTTGCAATGATTCGATGTTGGCTCAGTAAGCCTAATGGAACAAAAAATTATTCTTCGAATTCTTTGCAGCAAATTTCTATACTTTAATGTTATAGAACCAAACGTCCCATAACAGGTCGTTTACTAGCACATTGCCAGATTTACGAAAAATGAGCCACACGAGTCTTTTTAGTACATAATTGCTGTATTTCAGTCACAACAGAAACTTATAATAAAACACTTCCTTCATATTCAAATTAATATTTAAATGCAATTCACATGCAAAAAAAAAAAAAAAAAAAAAACGTTCAACGTACATGAAATCAGTTGCAACTATAATAGTATGTAAGTAGTTTTTTAGTAGAGGTCATATAACACACTCATATCTGGTTGTGTTGCCGTCTGGCACTAGGTGGCGTTCTAACATTTAAAAGGTACAATTGGCCATTCCACAAGTAGCCGTTGAAACATGGGTGCATTCATGACTTTCCTTATTTAATTCCATTGATTTGAAAATTGTTGTAATCTATATAATTAAATATTAATTGATGCAAGTGCTAGCTTTTATGCAGGCCCCACATGAAACTCACGGATGCCGCACGTGGCTTCAAGGTCGAAGGTTCTCTACCTCTAGTATATACCAGAAATAATGACAAGAATATCTGTATTATGATAGACATTAGTTCTAGTATATATATAATACAGAAAATAAATCTGTGATAGCGGTCGGTTCCTGATTGTCTTCTGAACCCCCTTGTCTACCTGTAAATCCGGCTAGGTGTGTGGGAGAAACTGAATGATCCACAGACATGATTTTATTCTGTCTGATTGATATTGTTACCAAATATCAATCAGACACAATAACAATCTAATGAAGATAAGTGAGTAAATAGTAAAGCACGAAGGTGAGATTCTATAACATGGTGATACTACTACGGACCCTCAACTGGATCTAAGACAGCTTAAATACGCTCAAATATAACTACACCGCACACTAATAAGCTAACTTCTAATTAATCAAGCTTACAATACATGTCTTTTTATGCATCAGATCCTACATCGGAAACTTGCAGGTGATCTTTATCAGGCTTGATCAGTGTTGTTGTAATCTTTTTCCTGGACAACTCCAAGACCTCTTACTAATTCCACTATCTTTCAATCTTCAGCTAACAAACTGATTCGCAGACTCCACGCTAACTCCTACTCGCCAACTCTAACGTGCCAACTCACAAACTCGCGAAAACAGAATTTATATAATATACTTCATTTACATTATCAAGCTTTCTTGATCGGCGAAAGTTGGTTGGATAAATTATTTTTCCCCAGAATAGTCCCCAAGGTGTTAGTATAGTCACGGATTGAACCGTCAGAAATCCTTTTGAAGACAAACAAACAAACAAAAAGAAACAATACGAAAAGAGATTTTAACAATTTTAAAAGAAAACACCTGTTTTTATTCAGAAACATCCAAGTTCTAGAACGTTTTGAATATCAATGAATATGGACGGCAATTTTTTACAACGAAAATATTTTACAAGATATTAACTTTTAATAATGTTATTTATTTAGAGCCCTTTTCAACTATTAATGATTATATATGGTAGTTGACATTTAGTTAAAACGTTAAGTAAAAGATATAATCTAGCATTTAATATGTCAAGTAGACGTTAAATATGATACACGGTACATAATGATATATGTTGATAGAAGAAGAGACTATGTATATAAATATATATCGCTGCTGAGATAGATAAATTTATCAAGCCATGTATAGTATTTGACGTTATTATATTATGATGATAATTAATCACAATTATATTGCTTCATTTATTGCATTAAATATTTTTTACCATCTTGAATCCAAATTTTAACCAATCTTATAAATAAAAAAATATATATTGACATAAAAAAACATTAATTGCTGAAAATTATAAAAAAATATTTTTCGAATAATTTTTTAATATAAAAGAAATAGTACTGATGTCGTTCTAAACTACAAATAAATCTTATAAGTATGCATTTAAATTTCAAAATAAAAATGGGACCGAAAAATTGCTGTCAACTTTTTTCACAAACAAATACTAAAATATTCGAATAATTTCAATGAACTTTTTATTTGACATACTAATTTTAAGGAATAAAGGAAAATATTTTAGTGTTCTATAGATAATTTCCTTTGATGTAAAATTTGAATTACAAAAGGAAAGAAATGTATTGAAACTTATCATGTATATTGTTTTTCCAACAGTAATATTCTTTTTATGGGAAAATTGAGTTTTACAAGCAAATATCACTTTTCAGCGTGAACTTGAAAAATAAGTTCATGGCAACCATAGAAGATGCAACCTGGGTTGTCATACTGACAATTTTACTGTCTTTGAAGACAACTTTTACGAAAAATACGATGTCACCAAAGAATCATCGGGAAGACTACAGGATAGACCCTTCTAGAAATTATCATTAGGCTTTTTGCAGGATCTTTGAAGCAAAGGTCAGTTTGTTTAGATTAGAGTTTAGTCGAGATCAGAGTTTGTTCGTGCATGACAACGATTAGAGATAGAGAGACTTTATTTGTCTGAGTTCCTTCTAGTTGGACTTTTCTTGAGAGCATGGAACGTTGTAATGCTTCTTTTGCAGTCATCTGTTCGTTCGTCGTTATCCATTAATTCACTGCTGGCCACCGTAAATGCAACACCAAGAAAGACAAGAGATAGTACAACAAAATTTATTTTGTAGATAACATGTTGACCAAGTATCAAATGATTAAATTTATAGACTTCTGTGAGGTGTGCTTCCTGCCAGAATCAGTAGCCAGAGTAGCCGCCATTGTTGGAGATCACCGCTGCCACACGCCTCGGCATTGATTCAAAGAGACTTTGGATAAGTTCTTGGGGTACAGCAGACCAAGTAGCTTCCACACGTTGCCAAAGTTGATCTGGTATGGCAGCTGGGGGTGTAATCTGGGTCAATCGTTGAGCAACCATGGATCACATGTTTTCTATCGGCGTAAGATCCGGAGAGCGAGCCGGTCAGGGAAGCAATTCAATATGGTGATTGCCGAAGAAACTTTGGACAATGCGTGCCATGTGGGGTAGCGCATTATCCTGTTGAAATATGGCTGTGGCCAAGCTCTGAAGGTAAGGAAGAACAACTGGCTCCAACACCTCGGAGATGTAGCGCTGGCTGTTTAAAGTATCGGCAATGCATACTAGAGGAGTGCGAGAGTGATATCCAATACCACCCCATACCATAATAGCCGGTGCAGGGCCAATGTGAATGTATAACGCAGCTGTTCAGCATCCTCTCTCCACGGTGTCTCCAGACTCGAATCCGAGAATTGTGGTGTTGCAGACATATGCGTGACTCGTCAGTAAACACAACTTAATTCCATTCTACCATCCATATCCTTCTTTCATCGCACCGTTGGCAGCGGAGACGTCTGTGGTTCTGCGTCAAGAGTAGACCAAGCAATGGACGTCTTTCGGATCGACCACTCTGCTGTAAACGGCGTCGAATGGTACGCGCAGACACTGATTGATGCGTTACAGACTCATGTGTTCGTGATGTGACTGAGCAATCCGTCACTGCCATGCGCACAATTTGCCTGTCCTCACGTGAAGTGGTGCACTGAGGTGGATGCGATCGACCACGTTGGTCAGTCGTACCCTCCTGCATCCAACGGTCACATATCCGCATTACAGTTGTTTGGTTTCGTCCAACACGACTACCGATTTCCCTGAAAGATAATTCACAATCTCGGTAGGCCACTATCCTTCCTCTGTCGAACTCGGATACTTGATCAAAAGCTGATCACTGTTTTCTGCAAGACATAACTGATCGTTTTTTGAAAAACCACAAGAAGAACACAATTGCCGAACTTGAAATCGTCGAAATCTCCAAGCCTTAAATAGCAATTTGAGGTGGCGCCACAGGCGTGCGTGATGTGTGTCTGCGCTGAAATTCTAATAATTTGCATATCTTACCCCCACTAATGCATGTTGTATATTTCATGTTATTTGCGTGCTTCCTTCAGGGTGTTGCATTTACGGTGGCCAGCAGTGTTGATTTTTTTAAAAATAAAAATATTTATTCAGTTCTTAGTTATGACTTTGAAGATCTTTTCAATTTCATTGATATCAATGATATTATTAAGGTAATTTTAGAAAATTATAGTAATTATAACCTTAATTTTAATTTACAAATATTTAGAACTCTCATAGATTTAGTCTGAAAAGAAAACTACATTAATTTTAATGGTTCCTTGTATAAACAAACTAGAGGTTTGCCTCAAGGTGGCCCTGCTAGCAACAATTTGGCTAATTTATATTTACACTTTTACGAATATAAAGAAATTATAAAAAATGATTATTGCATTTTTAGATACATAGATGATCTAATTATTTTTGCAAAAATAATAATGTTAACCCCAATAGTACTTTTTATCCCAATTATTTAAACCTAATTAAAATCAAAAGTAATCAAGTAAAAGCTAATTATTTGGATATATCATTGTATATTAAGGACTATAAATTACATAGCAATATTTATGATAAAAGAGATGATGTTAATTTTAACATTCTTAAAGTGCCATACTGGAATTCGAATTTATCTATATCTATATATAGAAATACTGTTTTCAATTATATTTACGTATTAGTAAGTGATAAATTTAATATATATTTAAATTTTAATAACGTTATTAAACATTATATTTAACATGGATTCCCTGATAATTTTATAAACTGTTATATTCCTATCAGTTTAGTGTAAGAAATTTGTAATAAAAATAGAATTTTTAATTTGTTGTACAGTTAATCGATAGATGGCGACTCATGCTAATAATAATATATTTTATTTAAAATTAATTGTATATGTCTGGGTTGTACTTTATAGTATATAAAGTACAACCCAGTTATGGTTATTAATGTATATATATATATATATAATTTTATTTTATCACAACTTACTAATTTTATGCGTTACTGATATTCACCTTTCTGTCGGCCGGGAAAAATCGTTATTGCTCTACTCACGTGGTAAGTCTTTTAATCCGTTTTAGCTTTGATTTTAACATATTCTAGTTCTTATTATAGGTTATAATATTATCTTTTTATATTAATTGATTATGGTTTTATTTGTAATAATAGTTAAACTCTTCTCTAGACATATCTTACTTTCCCTATGGCCTGGAGTATTGGCAAATACAAGTGAAGGTTGGCTGTTAATGAATTAATATTTGAAAAAACTGTGTTAACATCAAATGTGTGTCATCCACCAAAAGTTTAAAATATTATTCGAATTATTTGGATGATATAAAGTATTTTATTAACAATTGAAAATTTGAACAAGATATATAAATATACATATATAGGGAGAAAATGAGCTAATAGTAGGAACTGAAAAAATCTGGATTATTACTTTTTATTATCTCACAATTTCTTGCTGCTATTCTTCGTGTTTAATTATCACTTAAATAAAATTTTGAAATTCATCGATAAAAAATCTTATAACTGTTAGATCATTTTTATTCTTCAATATCTGAGGCCCTACAATAATGTCTTCACAACTTCTTTGGAATAATTATTAGAAGCGCTACAAGGCTTTTTATACCCCGTCTAATCTAAAACGAGTCACAATAGTGCTATTACGACGCAAACAGAACATATATCAGGTACATTAACTTTTAAATTATATGCAGTTCTGTTTTCCCTTGACAATAATTATTAGATTACAAGAGGAAGAACTTAAGTTAAAATTATCTGAATTGTGCGTGATCAGCTCCTTCTAAGGTATTTCGTAAGTAATTTAAGCTTACAAACCATTACATTAGTTATTTTATAAAATAATACCTAGTTGGTGTCGCGTGGAATCAATTAATTTCTTTAATTGCGATTCAGTATTACTTTATAGTATATCGATTAAATATAGAAGAATAAGAAATGCAAAATATAAACCCGTTTTTAATCACTAAAGACTTTTTAATACCACTGGTCTGGCACATGAATTTTCAAAAAAAAAAAAAAAAAAATTATCGATTTTTATTTTTTTTATATTTTTTAAAGTTTAAATATTTTTGTTTAAAATGATATAAGGAAATACGATAAGTAGAAGTATTTTTATTTATTTTTTTAAAATAAAGCTATGCCTTGACGCGCATCGAAGGAGTTCTACTAAGAGCGCCAGTATTTTCCCATGCATGAGTTTCTGATGAACGCGAAACTACATGATGTTCAATGAAATGTTAAAGTGTTGTTGTTGTTGCTGCTTATGCCACCTATCTGACGTGGCACGGTGATGACGCCCGCGAAATTCATCATGGCAACGGGCTAGAGATACGTCTGTCATTAGCCTAAGCTTTGAGCCCATGAAGGTGATAGCACGATAGATGGCGACATCATTCCGATCCACAGATTTAACAAGCACGTTTTCCATTTGTACTCGGCGAGTATTTGGTGGCATCGGGCATCGAACCCAGGCCTTCCGGTCTGGCGTCCGATGCTCTAACCACTAGGCTACCCACGGCCCAAATATACCAATGGCCACGGCCATTGGGTATATCGAAAAGCGCATGGGTACATGTCTGTTGAATCTGAAATGAAAAAAACAGAGGAAAAAAGTTACGCGATGGAAAAAGCCTAAGTGGTCGTAACCACTCACCGACATTTTAATATAAAAGATTTAAAGATACTATGGTATGTCTCTTAGAGTTAATATCAATGATCTACATAGCATTAAAACTGCTTTTAGAGTTTCTTGCTTTCATCTTTTGTCTTCTGCCCTGAACATGGATTGTGTCCAGCGGTTATAAATTCATGGTACGTTTCAAAAGGTAGAAGCTGAATGTAAGGAAAGGCACTATGATCATAAACTCATACACACGTGCAATATACCATAGTGAATTAAATGAAACCAATTTTTGGAGATCTAGGAGATCCTATGTTATTAAAAAACAATGTCTACTTGGAAAGACTTAGAAACCTCAATAAGTCAGTTAATACCATAATTCTGTGATTCCAAAATCCACATTTATGGAATCAAAAACTAAATAATTAGGGGTAAATATGGCTATTGCACAGTTCAATATGGGTCGTGTTTCAAAATTAATTATCTTAAAACATTGTAGTATTGAACCAGGTTATACCTGTGTGTCATGCTTCAAAAAATTAGATGCACGTAGAATTCGTGTAGCCCAACGAAATCATTTTGACATCCAAAATAAAGAGTAAGTTGTTCAAAATAATAAAAAAAAGAAAATTAAAAGAGTCTCGTAAAAGAAGTGTAAAGAATATGCCTCTGGAAAGTACTAAAAAAAGGTAATGCTCAAAAATGACAATTCGTTACTTTTGGGTTTGTTTTCTCAAAATGTAATATTTTTCACTTTATGTACAAGGGTGATCAATGAAAGTACGAAACGACATAAAAATGAAACAGTTAAATATTTGCATATTCCGCAAGGGAGAATGTAGCGAGACATCTCGGATTCCATTGGAGACTCTGACTGGGATCGGATCATGCGCGGGTGCCCGCATGCGCAGGAGAAGCAAAGGCTCTTATAAAAAGCGGCGTCCAAATGATGCGAGCACAGAATGACTCGAGCACAGAAAAAGCATTAACTCCGATGTGTACTGTGAGACACTCGACGCTACGCAGGTCATCAAGAACAAAGACCGGACTGCTCACGGAGGTTGTTCTGCTCCATGATAACGCGCGTCACACGTCTCAGAGTCACACAAATGGAACTGGACAAGTTCCAATGGGAGACGGTGGACCATCCGTCTACAGTCGGACATGTCACCCTGCGATTCCTTGTGTTTGGTCACTGAAGAAACACCTGAAAGGAAAGCGCTTCAACTCGACGACGTATCAAGGACACTGTGAAGGACTGGTCTCGTCACAGCACAGGAATTCTGGAAAAGGAATCCTGCGCTTGTTCATCAGTGGATGTTGTCTCAGGCTATGTGTATATTTTGAATAAAGTCTATATTTGTACCCACCGTGTCGTTTCGTACTTTTCATTTGATCACCCTTGTATAATTTAAAGATTATATAATAGTACACCCACCCTTTCATGCACACCATTCATATTAATACTCAAAAAACTTTTTAGAAATCCTTATTTAAATATTTCTAGTTTATCAAAAGTTGTATGTCTGGTATAGGTTCATAATCGAATACACGATACAATGCCTGATAGCATTTTTCTGTGGTAGAAGCATTGTTTGATGGAATTGATTTAAATATACATGCACACAAGTGATACCAAATAACCTATCGATTTAAATGTCAATAGAAAACAATGAATGGATGGATTTTACGTTATTTTTCAAGTACTAAATACTTTTATATCATAAGATGTCTAAATGTATAACAGATGATTTACGCAGAATAAAATACTTAATAGAACTGCATGATTTTAGGAATATTTTCTAACATGTCCGTGAACCCAATTTCCCGCACTTGCGCTATTGTGCTGCAATTTATTACCCAAAAACTTTTATGGAACTTTAACTGCCGAGATTTGAACATTTCAAAACACGCGACAGTTTCAAACCGAGTACTTGGTTCAAACTTATCAATCATTCCCGATGTTATTCACACATTCGAAAGAATATTTAACAATGTTCCCCTACTTAGATAAGAGATAGAACTCTCGAATGATTTGTTCCGGCAACATCAATCATTCTCAGAATGTTCCGCAAAGAAAACGTTCGAATTTCCGAATTATTCCAGAAAATTCATCGCACGAGTTTGTTGGACAAGAATACCTCAATGTTCGATTTAACCCCTTAGCGACCAAAGAAAGAATAAAAAAATACAAAAAAAAAAAAGGTTCTTTGACCAGAATAAGTTCTAAAAATAAGTTAAAGAGAACGAATCAATGAAATGATTGTTGTTGTATTAACTTTTCTTTCTGCAGTTTTCTATAAAACTCAATGGACTTTTTTCTTCTATTTTAAAGCTAGACTTCCGTCGGAACCTTTCGTGTTTTGAAGGATTTATAATACAGCTCACATAGAAAGGAAATCCTTTCTAAAGAACTTTTATTTAACTTTGATTCTCATCCGGTTTTGGTATCGAATGTATTTATTCCCATTCAGCAGGTTTCGTTTAATACCGATTTTTTAAGGGTATTTATCAAATCGCTTAAGCTTTTGAGGGAAGAGAGAGAGAGAAAATGCATTTTATTTTTAATCACATGGCTTTGCATTCTATTTTTATTCTGCGACTTTGTTTTTTAGTTCTTTTTATTTCTTCAAGATAAAGTAAGAGAAGATTATCAGGTAGTTCATTTTATACATTTTATTATAATTTTTGAATGGAAGGATTTATTTTGTATTTTGGGCTTTGTAAAAGTAAATTTACTTTTTTTGCTGCATTTTAATTCTTCCAAATTATTAACAATATTTTTTATGTTAGAACTAGTTTACATTTATTATAATACATGCAGGTTTTTATAAAGATTTCACGGTGAGCATATTTATCGAAGCTTGGAGCCGGGAAAAAAATATGCTAGTTCCAAAAAATTTTCTAGGGGTTATCAGGGGTTTATAACTGAGAGTTGAACTTCTTCTTTTGCTTCAGATTTTGATTTTAAACTTCCAGTAAAAAATATACTTAGTCTGACATATTACTTAAAAAAAAGCGTTCCGTGTGTATCCTCTATAAACAACCAAAATCAATAATAGATTCTTATTCATTATGCGTATCAATTTGTGTATTTCACTGTAGAGTTCCCAAGCTAAGCCTTTTTTCAAAACAGTAATTAAAAATCTCCTTTTATCAATGAAATTAAAGAAGGAAGAATTATCAATGAAACATGCAAGATATAATAACAAATATTTTATTTTATGTACGAAGATGCAATTAAAAATTATAATAAAAAGATTAAGCCTAATAGAAACATTTTATTCGAAGTTATTCAGGAATATTCGGGAAATTTTCTATGTAGTCCTAAAAACCATCAGGTTGTGGTTTCTCTTCTTCGGTTGTCGTCGTGACTTCCGTAGTCGTTGTAAGCTCGGCCTCTGTAGTCGTTGTAATTTCGGCCTCTGTAGTTGTTGTAAGCTCGGCCTCTGTAGTCGTTGTAATTTTGGCCTCTGTAGTTGTTGTAAGCTCGGCTTCTGTAGTCGTTGTAACTTCGGCCTCTGTAGTCGTCGTAGTCGGAACTCCTTCCATAAACTGCTGCATTTGGTCTAAACATTCTTTCGATGGTTTCACGGTCACCGCCATTCTAGCTTTCAAGAGTGCTTGGTACATGCATTCCTGTTTAAAGACCACAAAATAGCATTTGATTGAGCAACTTAAAATTTCACACTAAAGTATTGATTTATTATTAAAAAGTATACAAAGAGCTTCAATTGAAATGTTTCGTCGAAAAAATTTAGAAAAAAATGTAAAATTAAATGCACGGGATAATAAATGGTACATGAATTCTAATAAATTAAAAAATAAATTAATTAAAAGGAAATCAAAGCAGGGAAAGAACAATACGGGAGAATAATGAAACCAAAGGAAACACATACATCTTTGTCTGCAGCATTTCGGCAAGCAAAGGGTTTTCTAGTTTCTGAAAGAAAAAAAACAGTGTCAGGGGTCAGAAAATCATTATTATTTTCATTTAAGCACTCAATAGCTTAAACAAATGGGGTTAAAGTGTAGTATAGGGAGGGGGGGCCTTGGCGATATCAATTTCTTTTGGCGACCAAAATCAATAGCCAAGCTATTTCACTTAGCGATAAATGTCCGGAAGCCAGAGTGAAATCGTTATCTCACCATAATATCTGCATAAAAATCGCCAAATCTATACTACACTTGGACCACAAATGGAAATGTCTATTTATTTCATTAGCTGTCTTGTGTCTTTTTGCGTTGTGTTCAAAGGTTATTTTGACCATAATGTTATAGAATAATCCCCACGCTCAGATCCTATTATCAACCAGAAAAAAACGTTGCGACATAAAATTACTTAGTTCATGCTTAACCTTATGTTAGCTATTTAATTTCATTACCATTTCCATCTGAATCAATCTCTTTTTCTGGTAAAACACGTTCTATATTTTATCTTCTACAGTTGTGATGAAAAAGAATTTTGCACTTAACATGCTCCGGGGAGTGGAATGTGTATTTATACTGTAAAGACTTTCAGTATTTTGCCCTTGAACTAGGGGGCTAAAGGGCAACCAGCAAAAACAGTAGAACATAAAAGTTCGTTTGCGGAACCTGTAAACCAGTGCTTCTCAAACTTTCAATATTTGCGACCCAATTTTCAAACATAATTTTCATCGTCCCCCTCTACTATGACAATGAATTTAATTACATTAATAACGTACTTTGATGATTTGACGCTTAAGCTACAATATGACCTTAATTATAAACCGTACGAGTTATCCAGATAAAAATTAAATGTTGCTTATTTTACTTTTAAATAAGGAATTTTAAGTACATTACTCTTAAGTAGGATAAGTATTATATGTTTAGTTCTAATTTTTAAATTGGAACTGATTACAAAATAGATTTAATTACATTAAATATTTATTTCCTCTCAATCATCCATTTCCCATCCATTCCAAGCCCATCCGGAATTTGTACGGTGGCTGCTTTGAAGACAAAATATAGAGCTTAGTTAAATATAAAAAAATTAATTAGAGCATGTGTACATTTCTAATATTAAACTTTCCTTCTAAAGTTTATAGAAGTCGCTAGTAATTATTAAACTTGTTTCTTATTAAGTATTGTTAATTATCAAGTACAGTGTGCATCACAAATACATTTATTAGTATATTATATCAGTGCAAATATGTATTTTATTTTTTTTTTGTTATATCAGAATGTATATTTTGTTTTGCTTCCTTTTAGTAAATTGATAAATTTTTAAAGTATATTTTTTTCAAACTTTTCGATATGCTCGCTCCTTCGACGCAGAATAATCACGCCCCCTAGGGGGGGGGACGCTCCACACTTTAAGATAAACCACTGGTGTAGGTAACATGTTTAAATGATTTAAAATGCCATCACAGCTTCATTAACCATTCGATTGGTTTTGATTAAAAGACTAATATTATACATTATTATCTGTCAAAGGGGGGGGGGCAAAACAGCTGATTTGTTGTAAAAGTCATTTTCTCATACTTCTAATTCATAAATTAGCATATATGTTATAGCACTGAAAAGGTCATGAATTGGAGATTTTATTAATTTCAAAATCTCAAAATCGATAAACTGAAGATTTTTAGCCTACTGACTACTTTTAACAATACCAAATAGCAATGCATTCTAGTTTAATATACCGTTCTTGAATATACATTTTACTTATACGGTCTACGTCTAAGTCTATCCGCTTCACGTTTCAGAGGTAAACAACGGCTATAATTCTCCTTTCTCATTCCCAGTTCCCCCAATAAATGACCGTTGCACAACTGTAGTACCAACGAGTACTGTCACAATCCCTACCAGTAGAATTAGAAGCAAATTATTTCTTTTTACAAACCACTTCTAAAAATTGGCATGAATGTTACTCCATAAGAATTCTTGGTTTAACATTTTCTTTAACCTCTTCACACATTAAAACCAAAATAGACACAAATGATTCAAATTTTCCTTATAAACCTATAAGATAGCGGTAAATTTTAAAGACCATGCTGATTTGTATTTCCAATACGATTACACATTTTTCGAATAATAAAATACAAAATATTTAAAAGTATGTATTACCTCTCAGTTTCTCATACACAGCATTCATAAACTCTTTACATTTGGGGAACATTGGAGGCGGGTCTCGTTGCCTAAAAGGTGGAGTCGTTTTGCCACCAATTCGACCCCATCCACCAGGTCGACGCCATCCACCAGGTCGGCCCCGTCCACCAGGTCGACCCCATCCTCCAGGTCGACGCCATCCACTTTGACTTGGTGCATTTTCGACATCTTCTTCGAGTCCATAGACTTCGGAAAGTACCACAACCACAAAGAAAGTAAATAGTATCAGCTTCATTCCCATCTTCAAATTTGTGTGTCGGCTGAGGATGTATGGTACGTTTGATAGCAGTTGTCTTTATATACGCTTCCATTATCATGAAAAGTAATTGCCCCTTTTGCGCGATATTGACATTTGTCAATTTTTTCTTCATTCATATTTACATCAAAGTGTTGGCACGTAACGCGCAATCGAACGTTTCGCAGAAACAGATACTGACAGATGTGCTGCCGTCATTGAATGTAATAGTAAGAATAGGACACATTTTTAATAAATTTTCCTTTTCAGTATTATGGTTCTTACTGAGAATGCGGAAGTGTTGTTGCAGTGTTTATTGTCAATGCTGCTTGATTTGGCTTAATGGAAATGATTTGTTACGAAACAGCATGGACTTCTGTCCAAAATTCTGATGAGTCAAGCATGATTTTACACGTTCATTGTTTAAGAAGTTTTTTTTTTTAGTGTGTGCGGCAATCAAAATATGAAAAAATGTAATTATAATTTTTAAAAATTTAGGAAAAGGGACTGGAAGACCACTTGATGTTTTTTGTTCTATTTCTTGGAGTCGTTTCTTTACAATATGTGCTTTTAGTCCTTCAAACAGTTAAAGGTGACATGGTAAGATTTACGCAAAAATTTTTAATTTAAAGATTTTCAAATTTTTTTTTGCTCACCTCCCATATGTGTATATTATGTGAAACAGATTTTGTGCTCAAAATTAAATAAAAAGCTAGACATTTTTAATTTTTTAAGGAAAAAAACTTAAACTTTGTGAAGTGATTTTATAATGCTACTCTCCGGCAAAAATTGACATACACGCATGAAATTTGATTTAAGAGTATGTATAACAAAAGTTTGTATAGGTTTTGCGATAACATGATTGATATTTGTTCAATACTTCTTTTTAAGAATGCTTATTGAAAATTACTTAAAAAATGTATAAATTCCGAGTAAAATTATTTAAAAAAAAATTAAGCATTGCTTTGATTCAAAAATGCATATCGACTTTTTTTTACTTGTACTATTAGCAATTGGTAAAAAAAAAATCAAAGCATTAGGCACAATAGAAAAAAAAGTATTAGCATTTTGAATGAAGACAAACTAGTTAATTTATCTTTCTTAGATAAGTAAGTTTAAAGTTGTGATTTGCCATAGGAATGTGAATAAAACGAACGTAAAAGCTATCACAATTCTGCGTTTTTTAAGTTTAGATCTTTCAAATTTTGTGAGGTTATATAAAAGTATATAAAGAAAAATTTAGGCTAAAAATTTTAATTTGATATTTTGACTGATTTTTGTCAATTGAATCGTACTGTGGCCCCTTGGTTTTATCCAGAATGCTTCAAAAAAGGCACATTTTTTACTGTTCATAACTAAACGCCATACTAATTTCCACTCTTACTACAAAAAAAAAAAAAATGCCGGATGATAAGCATTTTAGTACCCTAGAAAAACTATATCACCTTTTAAAAAAACTAGCAGTAAATTATACATCACTAGAATTAAAAATAAAGAAAAAAAAAAGAAAATATCAGTGCCTGTGTAAAGCGTACGGGCAAGCCAAATGCAACCAGACTTTCGGTAGCCTGTAAGTTGTACAGGCAAACCGCTTAAAATTTTAAATTAAAAATTTGTTCATTACAACTAAAATACAAGTATAAAAATTAAACTATATCCTGTCTAATTTGGTTAACAAATAATTATAAAATCTTTTTTAAAGAAAAATCACATAATTGAATCAAGTGCAATCTTTACAGTACCTCAAAGTAATTCCGAATGTGAATTACTTATTTGCATTGCATTTCTAGGCAACGCGAGGCTATTGCAAACGAACCTCGAAATTTCGAACCTCGGTCAAGTCATGAAGATACATCTCAGTTGGTCCATCTCTTTTAATTTCCACCCCACGCCAACGGGAGGACTTTGAGTCTCGTCATATTCTCAACGTCTTTTAGCTTCTCTACAATGTGGGTTTCCGTGGCACAAGGGATTGAGCCCATGATAGGAGTTCGCGACCCTCCGCACTATGTTTCAGCGACCACAAATCATCACGAAATCCAATAGCAAAAGTACCGATAATATTTATGACGCAAGTTCGAATGCCGTTTTTTTCTTTAACCCTTCATCTACCGACGGTATTTGCAAGTACCACTCACTTTAAAATTATATAGATTAACCATTTTTACGAATACTCTGACGATACTTAGCAGGGATATTCTTTTAAATCTTCTCTTCCAAGATATATGGTAATATGGGTTCTATGATGAGTATTTTAGCGAGGAAGGCGAAATAGTTTTATAGCAGAAGTTGCGTTTTCAGCTGACATTTTGATCGGATTGCGAAGATTGTCATTTTTGTTCCGAAAAAGTCGTTAATGCCAATAGGTGTCTTATTTCTTTTGTATGTTAACTGAGACCTCAGAAAACGATTTGACTATTTATTTTAAGTGAACAAACAGTGTATGTAATTAATTTTACAGTTGAATATCTTTAATTAATTTCTAACGGATTAAATTTCCCAAAGTAGAGTGTTTTGTTTATGAATATCCCTTAATTTTCAATACAGTAATTAAAAAAAAATATTGCATGAAAAAAACTGCAGTAAATCATAATGCGGTAGATAAAGGCGAAAGAATTCGTATCCTGTTGAAACTATTAGTGAAATAAAAATCTGTCATACTGAACTCCAAGAATTTTGAAATTACGAAACAATTCTCTGAGAAAGAAGTATAATTTTGATCACATCTGACTTCCTATTTTTTCATTTTTATGCAATAAAGTAACATTTTCTAATGTCTGTTCACAGCCTCGAACTCTCTCAGCATTCCTACTTAAACAAAAGATAACACAAACGATTTGTCAGTAACGACTCTAGGGGCATCTCCCAGAATGTTCCATAAAGAAAGCGTTCGAAATCCAACAGCATTCCAAATGATTCATTGCCAGTTTTACGAGAAGCCGAAAGAACTTTGTGTTCGATTTAACTCTTGGAAGATGAAAGAATCAAAGAAGTGCTCTCTGATCGAAATACTTTGAGAAGTTAAGTTGAAGAAAACGAATTTAAGTTATTGCCACTGGATTCGCTCGCCATTTGTTCTAAAATGTTTTTTTTTTAAACTGATTGAATTGCTCAATTTGAAGTCAAGATGTATTGAGAAATTTTCTCATTTCGAAGGTTTTACAAGATCTCAAAAAATAACTTCTCATTCGAATTCCGTTAATATATGTAATGGAGAATTTTAGTGATTTTCCTCAGTTAGGTGATTAGAAAGTAAAAAAATCATTTTTAATTATATTATTTTTTTCAAGTATTTTAAATTTTTGCACAGATTTAGAATAATATGAATAATATATTAAAGCATTTAAGGATATAATATAAAATTATTTTTACACCTCACCCCTCAAACACCAAAATAGTTTTTATAGCTAGATTTCTCTTACACATTTCATTTCTTTTTTATATAAACAAATTTATTTTCCTTAATATTCACTAAAACTTATACTCCAACGAATTAAAAAAAATATTACAGACACGAATAGAATTAACAAAAAAACTAAATTTTTCTGTTCTAAATTTGCGATGGTCATGTGATCAATGCAATCACGTGTTCTAAAATTAAATTCATAACTGACATTCGACTTTTACTTGTCAAATTTAGATAAAATTTCAAATTTGATAGTTGTATAAAGATGCTAAAGTAAATTCCTCTAAAAATTTTCAAAATTTATAAACCTTTTTTTTTGTGTATTTTTAAATTAAGTGAATTCCTTTTACCTAGGTGTATTATTATTGTTGACAAATATGTATTCTTTAAAAGAAAATTTCAGCAAAAAGCAAAAGTTGGCAACAGCGAAATGCATGAATTGATTGGCGGGAACATGTGATTGGATTTATCATGTGATTGTGACGTCACATGAATTTATGAACTAATTGGCTAGTAACATATGATTTCAGTTATACGACTATGACGTCATATGAATTTAGCCAATTCTATCTGAGCGTTTAAAATTGAATTATACAGTTTTTAATACTTATTCGAACTATAAAGGCTTAGCAGTCGCTTAATATTGGTAGCAATTACGTTACATGTAGTTTGAAAATAAATATTATACAATTAGCTGCATTATTTATACTAGAATAGTCTAGGTGCAAAAGGATTACAAAAAACGAACGTGCTAATGGTTCTTTGTTAAAGGTTAAATTGTTCTCAGTTATTAAGTTAGTTCACTAAGCGAATAAAAACAGATAGCCTCATAAATTTTAAAGAACTAACGAACAATAAACACTGACGCAATAATCGTCTGCACCAAGTTTGATGCAAAAATAATTAACAACAAAGCTCTTGAAAAAATAATTATTCGAAATAAAAACATCATTTGTATCATTTTGCGACCAGAAACAGTCAAAATCGTCTGCAAATATGCGCAATTCAGCTTGTTGGTTATGCAGGTTGTTAGAACAAATCTTGAGTTTCAACAACAAAATCAAAGTATTGGAATTCTTATTTTATCCAAAGTTACTGTTTACTCGATAAAGACTTTGAGGTAAGCGTTATAATTAATTACATTTGCAAATGGTATCGGTTAAACTGTCTCTAAAATATAAATGCAGAAACCTAATGGATCGATAAATTTATTACGTTAGTTTTGGAACAATATGTGCACTTGCTGATCTTCATTTCTTGATTACCTTGACAGTTTACGTTTCGAAATTGGGTTACTAGAGAATATGTTTGCTCTTTAGATATTCTAACCGTGACGTTATTAATTAATTTCAATGGAAATTAATTTCTGTTTATTCTGACGTTGGTTTTGAAAGGATTGCTCAGTTAAATGTTGTGAATTATTTATTGTTATTTGTGATCGAAACGACGTAGCTTAATCGTTTAGTTATAAGAACTTTGAAATTCGAATGAAAGAAATTTCAATAAAGAATTTAATGTTTTTACATGAAACAAAAAATGATAAGAATAACGATTGTTTGACGACTCTTTTGTTACTGATATATATTTAAGTAAATATTTTAGTAATTCAGCACTTAAGGAATTACTAATAAGTTAATCTGTAACATTAAATGATTTTTTTATAAGTATTTTCCATACTTTTCTGAACTTTTATGGATAATATTCTAGTACATAATACATAAAACAACTTTAGTTAATTTTAAAAAGATTAATCAAGCTCATTTAAATTTAAATGTAAAACCATTTACAATTTTATACGATAAAATTAAAAAATAAAAAGAAAAAAACTTATTGATTCTTCTAAAATTGAAAAAAAAATTAACATTATTTGTTGGATAACTTTTTTTATCCAACTTGATATCCTCATTTCGGTACATATCAGTTTTAACTTGAGTACAAATATTTATGTGAATATTTCAGCGTTAATTTTATAAAATAGGTCCAAAATAGAGTTTTATTTTCAGTCAAAAAATATATATATTTTCTAAAAAAAAACTAAAAAAAACAGCGTGACGTTGAAAAAATGAAAGTGTTGCACTATTCTGTGAAGTAGAACAACGATCTGTTTCAATTCACTGAAAAATTTATTGTTTGGTTGTTATAAAATTCTTATAAAATTATGAGCTACTCAAGGACAATAAATTCTTCTAATATAACAGAGTAATTAATAATAATAATGATATCTTTAGATTTTTTGAAAATTATTCGAAATATTCTTAGGTCTTTGAGCTAAATATTCTCTCGATTGGCTATTGCCAAGAGTGTTTAAAGTTTCAAATAAAAAATTTTTAAAGTCAAGAAAAACCTTCAAAAACTTTAAAATGATTATGAATTTTTTCCCCAGATTTCTTCCAAATTAAATCTTTTTCTTTTGGGAGGATACCATAACGTTATGTTTTTGATAAAAAATTAATGTAGAAGGAAATGTTCGCATATTTGATTTAAAATTTTCACGCAAAATAGAACACAAAATGTTTCCAAATTGCAATATTCTTTCAGAAACCCGAAGTATAATTTGATACCTTAAAAAAAACATCTATCTCAGAATTAATTAAGGACATTTTTCCTTTTTAATTACTTTTCTACTGGGAATTTCGGCATGAGGAATTTTCGTTTTTCGAATAATTGTTTCAGTTATTTCACGATCTTATATTCTAAGAGGTTAAAATACTTAGTTGTTGTAGAATTCTTCGATTGAATTCCATAATTGATCATATTTAACCTATTAAAAGCAGTGAAAAGTATATATTTATATAAAAATCTTAAAATTGCACATTACCATTTCCTTTAAATTTTTCGCCAAGACAAAATAATTTAACAAAAAAGATCATCATGTTTTATCTACATCTACATCTACCTTTACATTTTTGTTTTGTAACTCATTAAAATGATAATCCTTTTTATAGAAAACCTTGACTTTTTCAAAAAAGTTGCTATTATTTACATCTATAATGTTACATTCTTTCCACGATTTGAGAAATTTGACTAAATAGATATTGATCTTAAGGTTCATTAATCCAACGAAACATATAAGAATTATTTGAAGTAACCAACAATAATTTATTTTACGTAGAACAATACCAATTCTAACAGACATCTAGCAATATTTATTATTCATGAGAGCATCACTGAAGGTCAAGTAGAGAATTATCCACTTGACGCATGGTTTTAGGTGACTAAGTAATGTGTCTGATTGCTGTTAGAAGAAAAGTCTTGACTGATGAACCGAAAACTAATTCATCAGGCTTAGAACTTCTGTTTGAGATTTATTGGCGAATTCATTCTTTTCCGGATGATGATAAGTCTTTGTCAGTGTTCCTTTTATATTTTTCAGCGAGGAGAATACAATTTTGAATGCAGTATATCGTTGGCACTAAAATTTTATTATCTAGAGTAAAATAATAGTAAATAAATATATTTATTTGGTTGTTTTTTAATTGCATTAAGTCTTCTTTTATCATTGATTTGTTAGGAGAGAAATCCCATCTTATAATTTCTCGTTTCACGCACGGTATTGGGTTTCTTTCCGTGCATTTGATTTTATAAAGTATTGCATAGTTGAATTCTTTGTTCTTTCCTCGCTGTTGTATTGCTTCACTTAAAATAATTGTAGTCTTTTCCAGATTGTTTCCAGTAAACTTTTTCGTGTATGCATTATAAATTTATTTGGAAAGTTGTTGTTACTTAAAAATTTTTACTAATCAAAGTTTTTTTAGGTGTATGAATTCTTATTTAATATTTCTTGTAAAAATGTGGCAAAAGCTGTAATTAGTAAAGTGCATGGAGATAATAGCAGTCTTATTTTAATTTTATTGTGTATTATCGTATTTTGTTAAAGCTCAAAAACGAGAGATGTTGTGTGATAACATTCTACCTAGTTATGCCATATGTTCTGACGCAATTGCAAAGTTTTTAAAAAAAACTTTCTAATCATATTTAAAATTAAATTTTCTTAAAATTTTAATCTGAGTCTATTTTCAACATTACGCATATTTTATTCAACTGAACATTCTTTGACTTCAGACGGACCACACTCATCTATTGAGGTACGCACTATTTCCTTAGAAGTTTCCATAATTGCAGTCTTTTAAGAACGTTTTAGACCAGGGATGGGCAGACTTTTCGAAGGTACGGGCTACTTCTAATTTTTCCAATGCGTTGCGGTCCACCTAATGTCAATGGCGCACACAAAGAGGGGAGGGAGGGTCCAAGGGTCCAGACCCTCTCTCATAATTATTGATTTTTTTCGATTGATGTGTATATAATACGTTATGTGTATATAATAAGTAAAAATTAATTAAGTATTTGTTATTAATGCTGATTATTTATTCAGTCATTTTTTACTGGTTTTTTTTGTTCCCAACAATCTACAAAATCAATATATATATGTTTGGCTGTATATTAGGGTATGATATGAGAATGGTAGATTTTCGACCCTCACTTTCCCCCTAAAAATTTCCTGTGTGCTCCCTGAGTCGTAGGTGTGGTGATGTAGGAAAAGGTCTACAATATTTTAATAATAATTATATATACTTACCTACAGAACTATACAATAAAAAACTAACACTTTTAAAACCAAGTTTGAAGTAAAACGCAAGATACAAACATAATAATAACAGCCATAAATATAATATCAAATGATGTATTTATTATTAAACAATTCAAAACACAGAAAAAAATAAAAAATTTTATCTAAAGTTTTTTTTTTTGTTTTTACATACCGGTATACTTCAGCCAATCTTGAATATTTCCGTCTATAATTAGTATCTGCTAAAATCTTCAGACGGTCACCACAAAATGTTTTGGCGGTCCACTGGTCGATCACGATCGACGTGATGTCCATCCTGGTTTTAGACTGTTCAACTTGGGAAGGAGCTTAATGAGCAAGCACAGATAGAATACTATTGAATCGGTCAATCATTTCCATTTAACATAGCATTACGCTCTGTAGCATCAATATTGGTTCTAATATACGAGAGGGATCCCAAAATAACCGGAATTTATTTTTGTGTTATTTTATTTATTTTTTAACATTTTTATTGAACTACACATTAGTTCCTTTCAAAGGATTGCCCATGTGTATTAATTCATTTGTTCCAATGCTTTTGCTACTGCTCAAAACAATTTTGGAACTCTTGAAATAGGATGCTGTTCAAAGCCGTTTGTGTGTTTTCTTTGACTTCATCCACCTCACTGAAGAGATTTCCCTTCAGAATTCTTTTAATCCGTGGAAACAACAACAACAAAAAAGTCCGGTGGAGCCAGATTGAAAGGGTAAGGTGGATGATTAACAAGCACCTTGTTATTGTTTGCTAAAAACTGTCGAACCATCAAAACTGTGTGGGTTGGTGCATTGTCATGAACGTACTCCATGAAACGTTCATCACTGGTCTTTCGACGATCTTCATCAATTTCACGTTTGATTTTGACAATGTTTTCAAGGCCGCCCTAGGCGTGGCATGTCTTCAGTTGACATAATGTCTGATTTGAACGGGAAAACCATTCGTAGATCTGTGATTTTACCAAAGACTCATCATTAAAGTTTCCTCGAAGCATCCCAACGGTCTTGGCTGCAGTTTTCTCAACAGAAATCAAAATTTCACACATTATCTTTGTTCTTTATAGTCAGCCATCTCACTAATCGCCAAAGGGTTGAAACAAGATCTTCCACAACCCAACACCACAAGCAATCCACTTAAATCAGATTGAGGCCAACTCACTAACGGTCGTGCGCGCACGAGAGACACTCCCAACTAACAGCACAACTCATAACTACAAAGCATGCGCGTGTAATAGTTCGATTCCGGTTATTTTTGGATTTCCCCTCAAAGTGTCTTCATAGCTTTTAATGTAGTTTCTGTAAAAGTGTGTCTTTGAAACTCCTTCAAAGATGACATATGACATCTCACCAAACCATTTCCGGGGCTGGATGATCCACTTTCTCCAAGCACTTTTTCTTCTATTTAGCTTCTTGGGAATTCTTTGGGTATACATGATCACTCTAGCGGATTGAAAGAACCTCTTTACCGTCAAAAATGTTCTCAATAGTAAGCACAAGGTACTTCTGGAGCCTTTATTACTTTGTAAGTAAATAATCAGTTATTCTTCAATAACTTATTAGACTAAAATTTTCGTTTCTTGCAGGACACGTGGTTCTTTTTAACATGTTCATCTTCTTATAAGAAAAACCTTCATTCGAAAAGGATTTCGACGAATTCCTTAAGTGCTTGATTGAAGGAATTTGGTGATCTCACCAAGTGCAGTCAACCGCTTGTAGTACAGTCGTGAACTTCGTTGGTCTCAGGAAAACTCTTAAATATTCGATAAATGAATAACCTTTTGATGTCTAAATGCTTAAAAGCCGTAAAAATTTCTATAGGGCTGTCAAAAATAGTAATTATTTATAGTTAAATTTATAAATTAATGTGACGTCATTTTCACATGATAAATGCAATCAAGTGCTTCCAGCTAATCAGCTTACTCCCTTTACTGTTGCCAACTTTTACTATTTTTAGAAATATTCTTACAACATTTACTTATTTGTCAGCAACAACCAATCAGGTTTGGAATTTTAACTAAATGTTACAATGGAATAACAAGTACGTGTGTGATACCTATTTTGAGCTCTAAGGAGAACACGTGATTGCATATATCATATGACCACCAAAGGTTTGAAAAGGATTTTAATCATTTAATCAAATATATTTAAGCATTTCAACTGTCAGTAAAACTTATTTTTTAGCTTAGTTCCGTTCTTGACATGAATCTTTTTTAATGCGGAATACTTTTTATAATCAATATCGGTTTTTTACGCTTCGCAAACGATACTTGTGAAAGAAATTAGAAGAATTTATTTTTTCTGTTAGGATCTGTCTCAGCTGTCACTTAAATTCTTAAAAAAAAAAGAAAAAAAAATCGTTAAACTTGAAATCTGTGCTATTTTTATTTGTCTGCTGCAAAAAGATTAACAGTTATTCATTCAATTAAGATGCTTCAAAATCCTTCCTTCAAAATCGGGACAAAGTATTCTGTAAATATTGAAAATTTTTTCCCGAGTGAGAAATCCGATTGTTGAAAAAAAAAGAAGAATATTTTAACATTTCATAAAGAATATTCTTAGAGAAAAAAACACAGAATCCAGATTTCAATGAGTTCCAACAGAAGTAGTAATTCCAAGACGCTCAAAAGAAAGGATTTGTTCCGAAAGTTTTTA
Source organism: Trichonephila clavata (assembly GCA_019973975.1). Classification (NCBI taxonomy): domain Eukaryota; kingdom Metazoa; phylum Arthropoda; class Arachnida; order Araneae; family Nephilidae; genus Trichonephila; species Trichonephila clavata. The sequence goes on along the minus strand of BMAO01037602.1, from coordinate 65,207 downwards.
TTTTATTATTGAAAATAAAAACTCTGCTGAACAGATGACGCTTCTACTAAAAGGCTTTTACTTAAACTTAACTAATGTACTCTAGTTGAAATTTTTAAAAGAATTTTTTTTTCAATATGGATGGTGAAAAGAGTTCAAAAAGTGTTTAATACTGAACTGAAAGTTCAATATTGATGATGTATTTCATTTCCTATCAATTTTCTATACATTAATTTGCAAAAAAAAAAAAAAAAAAAAAAAAAAAAAATTAAAAAAAAAATTGAATTACCAAGAAGGAGCTGTGCGATTGTGTTGAAATTCCGTATGCAAAGACATCTTGATTGAACATGCAAATGATCAAATTTTCAAGACCAATGAACATGAATTGCGGTCGTAGTAAGCATTTTGGCTGAGAAACTCGCAAAATATAAAAACGTTTAGAGAGGCGTTAATTTTATCATTTTTCGTTTTCGCTGTTTTGATTCCATAGAGAAAAAAAGGAATGATACCATTATGACCTTTTTGAAGACCTTATTGGCAACTGAATGATTTCTAACGTGGTCGCATTGTCGGAATGCGTGATGCTGGGTGATGGTACCGAGCAATAGGTCTTCACCTGCAATGTACAATCAGAGTTGTGCAAAGGTGAGGGTAGCCATGGTTGCTGTGAGGAACTTTTTGACGAATGAAGGCTCTGGAAGACCAAGATGCACAAATGCATGGCAAGATAGGATGATCGTTCGACAGGCCCGAACTGTTTCAACGGTATCATAGTCTGCTATTCAACGTACTACAGCCTCTTCATTAGCCCCCGTGGTACCTTCCACCATTTCACGGCGCTTAGCTGAAGAGGGTTACGCTCCTTAGCGGACCTTAAGACGTCTGCCCTTGACCGCACAAAATCGGCGGTATCGTCTGGAGTGATGTTGCAGCTAATCCTTATAGTTGCCATTGGACTGGCATCTCATAGTTTTCAAGGATAAATCTTGTTTTACTCTTGATGAAGATGACCATCGTCTCCGTGTCTAAAAAGGCCGGGGCGAGTGGTCTCAATTAGCATTTGCCTTACAAAGACATACATCCATAACCCTGCTGTGATTGTGTCTGGTGCTATCCCATACGACAACAGGTTATATCTAGACATTATCCGTACATCTTTAACAGCTAAACGATATGTTGATACCATCCCGCGGCCTGTTGTATTATCTTTCGTGGCACGTTATCAGGAACCCAGTTTCCATCAAGACAATACCAGGCCCCATACCAATCGCATATCTCTGGACTACCTTCGTGCCGTTAACGCTCTTCCTTGGCCTGCAAGGTCACCAAATCTTCCATCAATCGAACATGTCTGGAACATGGTAGGGCACCAGATTCGGGCACCTCAAAATATTGCAGACCTGGAGCAACAAGTAGTGAATGCCTGACAGAATGTATCACAGGATGACATTGGGAACCTTTATCACATTTTACCGAGGGATGGTTCCATCAATTACTGACTTGAACATTCAAGCTGTAATTATGAGCCCTGGATTTGCCCTATAGCCTTGATAATTTTATCTTCTTTTTATTTATGTATGCACTGTACGCATATTTAATTTCATTAAAAAGCAACCACTTCTTTTATGGTGCTTCGATATTTTTACAAAAGAGTGCATTTTTCTGAAGTTATGGTAGCAAAATGTAATTTTTTTTTTGCTCGAGAAGTTGGTTTAAAATGTGTCTTCCTCACTCTGTCTCTTAACCTCTGCATATTAATATTTATATAGTATTTCTTCTCCAGGATTTTTTAGTGTGTTCTTTTGTAAACTAACTTATACAAAAATGTTTTGGAAGATAACTATATTTTTAATTTACTGGAACAAATCTGAGTTAAAAGAAGTTTTAGGAGTAATTTTGTATCAGAAAAGTTCGAATAATTTTTTTCTCATAAGCTAAATTATTGGAAAATCAATTGTTTGTTCAATACTTTTCAAATTACTAGAACATTCAATTTCAGGATATAAAACTTGATTAAAAATTTTCTTGGTTTCGATTTCTTAATATGTATGTCTTCTGCTAGGAAGGAGATTTTTACATGAGCTTTAATTTCAAAGTTTTATTAATATATCCGTGGAGTATTTTCCTACTGAATAAAACTATTTGAAGCAATTTTATTTAGAAATACCACTTTAATTATTTGACGAAAGTGTAATTATTTAACGTAATCAATTTAGGGCTCTAGTTTTGGCTACTCAAAATGGTTAGGAAGCTTAAATCAAGGTCATTAAAATTTTAAAAAAAATCATTTCCAAAAATTATTCTAGGGATAACGTATTTAAGAAATTATGATATTTAATTAAATGTATGTGTTTTTTTCATACGTCTAATAAATTGAACACAAGAAAGCAGCACAGCCTAGCACTACTGATTGCCTTTATAGTCCATTGAAAGTCTACAAGTGAGACATTTCCAATAAATCACGATTAGTGATGTAAAATCGACTACGGCACCATCTCAACCAGACAGCGAATTACGTCAATAGAAAACGCTTCAAACGCTACTCAAATCTACTGGGGATGTATATAGATCGTAGTAATGACTAGAAAACTATCTTCTTTGGGAATCGATCAGAAAATCAATCAACAGAAAAGAAACTTTCCTCTCTAGGAAGGGGATATGAGGTTACCTCTTTTTCCGTAGGTCACAAAGAGCAGTAAACACGAAGAAAAGTGCCTAGAGTGATTTGACCAAAAATTCTTTTTCTTCTATGTTGTCTAACTCATGCACGGTGTAGCTGTGGTCCAGCAGGTGGGTGTTAAACAAAACATTTATTTAAAAGCTGATCGAGGAAAATATAATGTAGGATGATAGGATTATTTTAGCAGATAAGTAATACAACTGATATATATACTTTGAGACGCTTATTTCATGCTGATGCACATTAGAATATGCAGTTTCAAATGCATAATAGAAAATTAATTCATTACTATTATTTTGGAAATTTCATTTTTCTTAAGAAAATGTTAAGATATTCTGGGAATAGAAAAAATTCAACAAACTTCTAAAATTAAGTATAGAGCTTAAGAAATACGCGTCTGTGTTTTCACAGAGAGGTTAATTAAAGTTATGACGGGATAGAAAACCTTTAAACCTAAAAACCTTTAAAAAATGGAAACTAACTAAAATCCCTTCTGGATATTTAATTTTATACATTGATTTTCTTGAAATGGCGAAGTGTTCAAGTGCTTTGTGTGACAGTTTTGTCAGATACTGTTTGTTCTAGAGCCCTTTCGTAACAAGATTTTTTTTTTTAAAAAAAAGTTATGCATGGTTTTTAAAAAAAGTACATAATTTTATTTTTTGTAGAGGATATTTTAAAGCAACCTCGCAGAGGATGCAGAGATCCTTTCGATATATGCTAAGGTTAAATCTTAAGTAAATATTTAACAAAAGTCTTGTGTGATAAAATATGAAAGAGCATCATATTCTATTAATTTCGAAGCTTCCACAGATTTCAAATAAATGTGTATTTTTTTGTATAAAGTAATTTTTATTAAAAAAGTAAGTAAGTCCATCCTATTGAATGAAATATGAGCTTTATCTAGTTTGAAGGATCTCTAATATATACCTGATGGAATTTTTTTTTCTTCGATGGTTATGTTTTAAAAATTGCAATGAATCTTCCATTTCTAGAAAGACAAAGTTTCTGAGCATTAAAAATGTTGAATACGAGGGCGGTCCGATAAGTACTTAGCCTACAAATGAAAAAACAAAATTTTGGAAAAAGTGCAATTTATTTTTCAATATAATCTCCTTTTAGTTCGATACACTTGACCCAGGGATGCTCCAACTTTTTCAACCCGTCTGAAAAAAAAGTTTTCTCGATGTCTACAAGGTAGGCTCCGTGGTGGCTATTACTCCCTCATTCGAGTGAAATTTCTGCCCGGCGAGTGAGTTTTTCAAGTTAGAGAAACAAAAAGAAGTTGCACGGGGCCAAATCTGGGGAATATGGTGGATGGAGAAGCAGTTTGTAGCCTAATTTGATCAATTTAGCCATGGCGAGTGCGGAGGTGTGAGCCGGTGCATTTTCGTGGTGGAAGAGCACTTTTTTCTTCGCCAAATGGGGCCATTTTCTTTTTAATTCGGTGTCGAATCGGCCCAATAATTCGACATAGTACCGACCTGTGACCGTTTTGCCCTTCTCCAGGTAGTCAATGCATATCACACCTTGCGAATTGCAGAAAATGGTGGCCATCACCTTTCCGGCCGAAAGGACAATCTTCGCCTTCTTCGGAGCAGGTTCACCGGGTAAAGTCCACTGTTTCGAATGTTTCTTGATCTCTGGTAAGAAGTACCAGTGGATCCATGTTTCGTCGAAGGTCACGTAACGACGCAAAAACTCGCTTAAACAGATCCAAACACTGCTCTGAAGTGGTCACACGGTTGTGCTTGTTATCCGGAGTGAGCAAACGCGGCACCCATCTTGCCGACAGCTTTCTCATACCCAAAATTTCATGTAGAATATGCGCCGCGCGTTCTTTTGAGATGCCTACTATCTCAGCTATCTCGCGCACCTTCAATCGATGGTCTGCCAAAACGAGATCGTGGATTTTCGTCACGTTATCCTCTGTGGTTGCTGTTTTCGGGACACCTGGACGTGGCTCATCAAATCCCGACGTGCGACCACGTTGAAATTCGTTGAACCAATTTTTGACAATCGCCATCGAAGGAGAAGCGTCCCCATACACTGCATCCAAGCACTCTGTGATTTCACTGCGCTATTTCCCTTCCAAAAACAAGAATCAAATCACCAACTGATATTGCTTTTTTTCCATTTTTTTTTTAAATCAACGGACACGCTTGCTTTCACACGCTCTCAAGCCAGAACTACTAGTCCGATCCATCTGAAATTTGGTCAGTAGCCGTCTACAGGGAGGTACTACACTATAGTGTATTACTCTTGCGATAGAAGCACCATCAGGCAGTGAGGCTAAGTACTTATCGGACCACCCTCGTATTTTGCTATTCCAGCACAATTAATGTAATTGCTACACAAATTCAGATAATTTGAAATTGCTATTTTATTTTCAAATATACACTGAAGAGCCATAAAAAGTAGCTGTATACCTGGATGTATGTAAATAATGGAGGTATTCAACAATCAGCGTAACGCGATGCGGTTGACAGTGCGTACAACATGTGTTTGAAGGGGGCTGGCTTATGGCTGGTTATCAAGATTTAAGTGACTAATCGTTGGCGCACGAGAGATGGGACATAACATTTAAGAAGTATCGATAAAGTTTGGACTTCCACTCACGGTTATTTCAAATGTGTCCCGCGAACATCAGGTTTCCAGTAAATCTACAAATCTAACAGCGGTGCTGCTGGAAAAAGACCTTGACAGAACGTGATCATTGGCGGAGGAAAAGAATCGTTACACCAGATAGACACCCAGCACTTCTTCAAATTGCTGCGGATTTGAATGCAGTCCCCTCAACAAGTGTCATCGAACACACTGTACAACGTACCTTAAGGGGGCTCACCATATGACGGCCTGTTTTTTTAAGCATTTTTAGAGTTTTTTGTGGCGACCAGCAAAAAGATAGAACTTTAAGTTTTTTTTATCATATATCTATATGTATTTTAAAAGTATGTATACAAATGTTTAGCCTGAAATATCCAATAGAACGCGAGTTACAGCGCTCTGAACACACCCGCCTCGAAAAAATGGACAATTACTTCCTCCATGATTCCGGCTGATTGGCTTTATCTGAAATTAAAAAAAATAAAGAAGTTTTAATCTATAAGTTTAAATGCACAGAATGGACTAAACGCACTTGAAAATATAAAAAATTGGAATTTTGGTAGACCTCTGAAGAAACAGTTTCGAATTTCATGTTTTTTTTTGTTATGTATTTTAAAAAAATAGAAATAGTTTGAATTTTGGAATGATCGTAATTCCACTTGTTGCGTATACATATGCTTAATCTACCCTATAAAATTGAAGTCCTTCGGTCAATCATTCAATATCATTCTTGAGATATGGTGGAGTAACGTTTGAAAAACACAGTTTTGAGAAAAGCGCGTTTAAAGTTTCAAGTCCGATTAAAACAAGGAAAATCTTAACTTACCCACAGTCAGCGTTGCCTGGTGGTGAAGACTAAAACAAGTTCGACGAAATATTAAATAACTATGAATATTTCCTTTTAATTCTCTACAAACTTGTCTATACTTTTTGAACATATATTTGCAAAAAGAGGCAATGGTATCAAGCCGACTGTACCCAATAGGCCCAGCCTTCGATTGCCAACTCAGCGCTCTGAACACTTGCTTCTTTATAACGACTTCGAATTTTAAAAAAATTAACTTTACCACCGTATTTTAGACATGTTAAGAAAGCAATTTATGAAAACTTTTTTTTTTGATTTTTTGAACCCATCACATGAGTGAACTTCCTTAATTGATATGGGCTTTCTCAGCCGTCGACCATCCCATGCATTATTGTTGATTCAGTGGCACAAAATTCTGTACCTTGGGCTCCCCAATACCGTCGTTCAACACTTACTGACTGGAAAATCGTTGTCTGGTCTGAAAAGTCCCGTTACCAACTCTATTGGGGGGATGGGCAGTACGTGTGGGGACAAAAACCCTATGGATCCATAGATCTCTCATGCCTACATGGAACTGTTCAAGCTCATGGAGGTTCTGTAAGATATGGAGCATGTGCTTTTGGCATGAAATGGAACCGTTGATACCTATCTGGTTTGAACTAGTTACCTTGGACAATTTTGCGCTCGATGTAAAATAGAATACTTTTAAAAAAATGCCATCGCTTTATTTAGAAGAAAGAATTTAAATTATTTTATTGCTTATCAATCATTTAATATACTTAAAAGGAAAATAATTTGAAACCCTACATTCCTTATTTAATTTTAATATCTTTTGATTTAATTAAGTTTAACTTGATCCTTAAAAAATTCGTGCACTATATATAACATAGAATTTCATGTATTTTTAAAAAGCATGTGTTATTTCTCATGTATTACCAAAGACATGAAAAATATTGTACAAAAGAATCGTACATCCCCTCCCCTCCACATTCATTGAATATCTATTGTATAAAAATGTATCTTGCAAACATTTGCCACATTCTAAAGAATAATCTAATAGAGGAAAGAACACAGAGGAAATTATAATATCCGTATGTTAGCAGAAACTACAGTTCCAAACAATTATACCGCAGGTTATTTCATACAAATATTATTTTTTTATTTCATTTAATAAAGACCAGGTGGTATGTTAACAACAAGTAGTAGGAGCTTTATCTTATATTCTTATAAGATGCAATGAAAACCTTTTTACTCAGCATTCGAAATGGCGGGGAAAAAAAGGTTAAATAAAAAAGTTTAACGCTCAAATGAATCTGGCGGCGTATCTTATTTGCAATTAATTTTGTTTTTACCTGACGTATATAGGTACTTACAAGTAATTCCTATATTTTTTACAGAAAATGCAATTTCCGGTATTTTTTCCATGCAAATATCTAATTGGAAAAAACCTTTTTACGTTTTTTTCTATTAATTTTTTCCTATTATTTTTATTATAACTTCATTATCTTGGAATTAAACAAATTTCCTTTGTGAGAGCTATTTTTTTTCCTTATCAATTGACAAAAAAATACATCAAGTTGTATAATACATGCAATGGTGCTTTTTAAGGACTCATGTTTTCAGATTATTTAATTATAATGCAAAATACTATTTATATTTCTTGGTCTTAGTAAAATATCAGATTTTCCAAACATTATTATAACGTTATTGGTTAATATAAATTTAATAATTATAACGTCATATACGAAAAGTTGAAAATTTCATACGAGAGAAAACAAAATATATACACAAATGACTTTTTTCAAACAAATGACTTTTTCAAATTTTTAAAAAGTCATTGTTAATACTTTCACGTTAATCTAGCTGAACTTTACATTAAATAAAGTATAAAAAAAGTTTTCATACGTAAAAACATATTGCTAAAATTGCTGTAATGTTCATCATTATCAAATGACGCATTCATTTTTTAAACGGAAGATATAATTTAAGAATATTACTAAATATTTTTAAACTTCGATGCCTTTTGTATCATTTTATTTGGTAATATGGAACTATAAGCAAATTTAAAATAAATTCGAATAATTTCCAAATCTTGGATTCTCAAATTGTGGGATTCAAACAATAAGAGTTTTAAAGTCACATCTATCAGCAAAAATCTGAATTATATTTGAAAAAAATGCAAATATAAAAATTTAAAAGAGCAGTAATAATTTGAAAATATATATTAGAGCTAAATTCAAACTAAAAAAAGAATAATCTTGCCCACGCAATGAGGAAAAAAGTAAAGTTTAAACCAATTATGTTACATTAAAAAAAGACAACGACAAATTCTTTTCTTATAATAACACCTCGAAATTCCTTATAAATATTAATTTCAGCATCAATTTTATCCAAATTCACCATTATAAACACTCTTTAATCAAGATGCATTTCAGATAAACATAGCTTTGAACTCCACGACAAAACTATAGCTGAAATACTATTTTTTACAATATTATGTAAAATTCAGTTACGGCAATAATGGGTTAAAATGATGTGACGTCAGAATCACATGATAAACTGCAAACACGTATTTCCAGCTAATTAGTTCATGAACATCGAACTTTTTATTTTCACAGAATTAAAAAATTTTTTTAGATTTCTCGAGAATATTAACGTACAATGGTAAACAAATTGCATTGGATTTACAAATATACCTATAATATAAGATTTTTTTTCTTAATTTTGATAAAACTTTGAAGAACTTTAAAATTTGAACATCTTTACCCAATCATTAAGTTTTATGTTTTATCCATACATTACAACAAGTACTAGACTATAATGTCAGTTTTTATTTCAATGTAGAGCACGTGATTATATTGATCACGTGATCTTCATGAATTTAGCATATCATCCATTAGATAGTGATCGAAAACGATTTATTGAAACAAATATTTCACAATTTTATATTTTTAATTGCCAAACGATTTATTCGAAAATATAAAATTAATATGCCTAAAGATATTTTAATGACTACTTGATTCTTATTAGAGGATTTGGAACTGTCTCCCTCTATATATAGTAGATTGCTTTTTAAAGGATACAAAAACTGATTTTTACTTATGTTTTCATCGAAAAACTTTATAATTATGATTCGATGTGATAAAATTCTGTTATTTTAAAACTATGATCTAGTTGAAGAGATCTGAAGATATTTGAATTATTCTACTTCTTATCTTTAATGGAATAAAGATTAATTATTTGAAATGTTAATTTATTGTCAATGATGATTTATCTAAAAATATTCATGTTTCAAGTTCTATATTTCAAACACTAGATATATTATTTTTAGGAGATTTTCTCGTTTTTGAGAAAATATATATTACACACAGAAATTTATTCAAAGAAAAATATGAAGATAATTCGAAATTGTTGAAATATGTATTTTTTATATTTTGATTCTGAATTTAAAATAAATTCGAAACTTGCCTTTTTCTTTGATAAAATTGAATGATAGTTTTGTTCAGATAATTTACAAAGAATTCAGATGCAACGGAATGTTAGGCTATCAGAAAAGATAAATGATAGCTTGTATTTGTGTAGGGAAAATTCTAGATGTAATTCATTTAATGTAACATGGTTGAAAATTTAGTTTTGACAAATGAAATCTAAAGTCATTTAATCTGAAAAATCAGATATACAAATAACTTACTACATTTGATACATAATGTTTCTGAAATCAGCACCGAAAATTTATTGCTTCTGTAACACGAATGGATACGCTTATAAGGAAATATAATGGAATAATAGCAATATTTAACAATTATGAAGATGCTTACTAATTTTTCGTGGTCTGAAATATGAGTATATTTTATAAAATATTTTTTTATCACAGAAATACATTTAATATTATCAGAATAACAGAAGTAGAAAGATTTGATTTCTAAATATAGTATTAATTTCAGTGTGGCTCAAATTTTAATCAATCCATAAGATTAAAAAATTTTCTAAAGTCTAATTTTTTTAAAACTAAGGAAAATTTTTCATTCGCAATTACTGAGAAGCTTAAAGAATTTGAAATTAATAAGAAACACTTTTAGATTTTGGCTTAGTATTAAAAAAAATGTTTCTATATAAGTTTTTTTCATACTTTATAAAATTCACTTCCATGTAAAATATTACATATATTTCTAGTGAAAAATTTGCCAAGTTGTCTCTTAAACTTGTTATTTATATTTGACAATGTAAATAGGAATTATTTCCTTAATATTAACTATCGAAGAATAATGAATATTTTTCATCCCTGTACATTGTGACGTTGTGAGATTAGAATTAATAATAGACATAGTAATTCGTATTAAATTCTTTTTTTTCAATGTCTGAAAATTAATTTTAAAATTATGTACATGGCGTAGTGTATGTTTAGCGATATATCTGAGTGTGATTATATCTATTATATCTATATAAACGTATCTTTTGCTCTAACCATCTCCCCCTCCTTTAAACGCACGCACGCACACACGCACTAACAATTTATCGCACAATTGCTCTACGTATTAAATTTTATACATCTCACAGATTCTCCAACCATAGAACAACTGAGCATTCAAATCTACAAAATATCTTTACAAGTGCCCTGAATATAACAATTATTTCCCCAAATGAAACAGAAAGAGACTATCGATCTAAAATTACCCACAATAAGGTTATAAAGTTTTCGTACACAATTTATTACTCTCGGAAGATTTGTTCGATTGTTCTTATCGTTACTTAAAATGAGAAATAACAAGAAAATGCTTTCAATAAAATTAATGGAGTAGTACGTGATACAACATTATTTGATTCTTTTAATGTATTGGAAGCGTAACTTTTAAACAACTACTTTCTTTATCGATAGTGAATTACAAAGTTTCGCCTTAAATAATATAAATCTCACATATTGCTTGACATTAAAATCAATAACTACTTTAAGCTGTATTTCATAGTACGCGTTAAATAATTAAATCGTATTGGAACGAAAAAATAATATTAAATTTTACTGCTTTTGTAATATAAAAATTCTGAAATTTTTTAAAAACTCTTAAGGTAGTTGTCCGGTATGACGGGTTAAAAAAAAATCGATTATTTTCTTTGCATTTCTCGTAAGAACAACATCTTAAAAATATACCCTAAAAATTTCAGACCGAAATTTTTAATATTTTCAAAGAGAGAGCGCGTCTTAGTGTACAGTAGAACGTCGTGTCGTTTTTTCGAGCGTTTATTATCTGGAGCGTCAAATATCCGAACCAAAGTCCGGATACGTTTTCGAACAGTGCAATGCTCAACGGTTGTTTCGCGTGAGGCCAATAGTGACCGGAAAACTCAAGGTGAGGGATATTTGGGGAATTTCAGCTGTGTGATTTAGTTAACATCTGCATGGAATATTAGGTAGGTTTGTTTCGAAGTGAGGGGGTGTATACTTGCTCTTTTGTTGAGTTGTGAACTGCTATGGCTTCGAATTTAAAACGGAGAGCAAACGTTTTGAACATAGAGACAAAATATTGAACCGTCTCGCGAAGAGAAAAAAGTTGAGGCACCTCTAGCACAGTTTTATAATGTTGGAAAGGCAACAATTTCTGACAAAACTAGATTCAGAAGATGGCGCTAAGAAAAAGAAAACCTTGAGGGAAGCAAACGAAGTTGTTCTTGATCGTGCGTACAAGACGGTGTACAATGGTACAGCGAAAAATAAGCGATTATTTTCCACAATAAAGGTAAAATTTCGACATTTTGCACCTATTTTCCTTCTTCTTCAAGCACGTTTCCGCATGGGATGATTTTCAATATTCGTTTTGTGTCCGATTTCATATACTGCATGGATCGCATTCTGTTATCCGCAATCGTGTATCTGAATGGTGTCCGGTCCCAATTGATTCGGATAAACGACGTTCTACTGTATATGAAAGAGTGTTGACGAGGCAGCGGCAGCTGCTCTGACCGTTCCCTCTTTTATTGTCCTTTCTTTCCTGTTATTCTAGGATACGAAGGTATGCGTGTTATAGCAAACCTTTCCAATTGATAAAGACGAAATATAAGTATTTTGTACAGTATACAAAACCCTCAGCACTTTTAGTGCCCAGATTCTTTGTGCAAATATCAACAATTGAAAGCGGAAAATCAATAGGGTCCAGTAACGTTTGACGAGCATTTTATAAATCTTATAAAACGAGTGTACAAGACTTCAGCATCTGACGATTTGTTGAAAAGATGTTTGGGGGGGGGGAACACCCAAAATAATAACGAAAGTTTTAATCACTGTATAATGTAGGACTATTCCTACTTCCTTGTAATCCCTGCTGTCTACTCTCGGATCCGCTAGAAGTGTGGGAGCAACTAATTGATCAGACGACAAGGTTCACTAAAATCATTTATTTGTCACAAGAATTAACACAGACACAATAATAATCCAATTAAGATAATTTAGATCAATGATTAGAGCGCGAAGGTGAGACCAGTTAGCCTGGGGATAATTTTTTCGGACATTCAACTAATTTCTACGATAACCTATACAAGCTCGTTATTAACTCAAACGCGCCCTAGCAATTTAGTTTCTAACTTCTATCTAAATAACTTGCACAGTACCTGAACTCTTATTAGTCAGAAGTTCTACAGATGAGGCCTTGAACACTAATAGCTGTCTTGATCAGCTCACATCCAAGTGATCCTCACTTTGGATATCTTCAATTCTCACTTTAATAATCTTAGATTCTCACTTCAATAACTCACGATCTTCCCTTCACTAACTCTCAAAACTCGCGAATACAGAATTTATATAATAAACTTAATTTGCATAATCACGTTTTCTTACCTTCGGTGAAAGTTGGTTGAATGAAATGTTTCCCTCAAAGAGCCCCAAGGAATTAGTGAGAGCTGCGTATAGATCCGTCACAACTGTGTATGGAATTTCGCTCCGAAGTACACTGTTACTGGGAAATACTTTTCGAAAATTGCTAGCTATACGGCTGCTTGTATCTATAATGAGGGTTTCTGTCTGTACTCAAAGTTATGGTGGTGATGGGTGTCACAATAGGTCAAACAGCCAGGGAAAACGCTGGCAATGTGGACATTTTGAGGGCAGAGAAAACTGCAGAAGCCAACTGTAAAGAGGCCAGAACCTTAGGCAGGGCTGTCAAAGCCTCTGAAAATGATAACTTAAAGGAAACGGATGGATTGCTCTATGCACCAGGCATAGTTGATTAATATAAGTATTGTCAAAACTTTAAACACGTTTTTCTCGAAACCATGTTTTTGAAATTTCGGGGAAGCACTGACTCAAAACTTTTCAACCAATTTGGCTAAAATTTTGACCTGTGTCTTTAAAAAAAAGTTTAATAGTAATAAAATATTTTAATACAGGCGTAAAAAACCACCAATAAATATTGGAGCCAGAAATTGATTATTTTTATTATTGATTGATAAAAGAAATTAAAATAGTATAGTTTGATTCTTTTCTAAATTATTTAATTCTAAAATTGGATAAATACATAAAGTACAATGATAAATCAAAACAAACCACATATTTCTAAATCTGCCTGAATAATTGCTTAACAGTTACATTATTTTAATTTTTAGTCAATAATTTGTTAATTTATTTATAAACAATAAAGTAATTTTTTATTCGTAAATGGTAAATTTTTTTCTTTTAATAGAACTAAGTTAATATTTTTGACTTACAGTAAACTATATTATTTATTACTATACTATATTATTATACTATATTACTATAATATTATATATTAGATACTAAATACTATATTATTAAACTAAGTCTGATTTTATTAATAATTTTGGAAATTCATTCGATGAATGAAATTTATCGTCTGTCACATTTAATTTCCATTGTAATTTTGTTAGTAAATAAAAATTATTTTATAAGTGAAAATAACCAGTAATAATAACCAGAAAATAACTATCAAAATTTTATTAGTATGTGATTCCGAAAAGATCCTTAATTGCCCTGAAAAGCTATAAATATTATTGAATTTGAAGAACAAACTCATTTTTTATAATGTGGATAATATTCATTGTGTATTTATTCTAAAAATTATATTAACTAATGGAAGTAACTGAGAAGTTAATTTTTCACATTTTCGCGTACGCATCTACCACTTTTTAACTATTAAAAATGAATTTCGATCAAATGTGACATTAGTGCTCTTTATAAATAAAGTAAAAATAATTTATAATTCAGACTTTATCGCTTGTATTAAAATTCTTCAAAATTAAAAAAAAATTAATATCATACGGGTAGTTTTCAAATAAAATGCATTTTCTTCACCTATGTGTTATCATTTTTAACAGATATGTTCATTTCTTAAAAGAAAATCTCAATAATAAGCAAAAGTTGGTAACAGTAAGGTGCATTCATTGAATTTGGTTGTAAGCACGTGATTACCATTAACATGTGACAATGCTGTCACATGACTTCAGACAATTGTTCTTTGTATGGTATCAAATAGATTACAAAAAATCGTAAAACCTTTGAATGAAATTTTCCGTTTCGCGCAACTTTTGGTGATTATTTTTAAAATGGCTCCAAAAATGCAATTTTCAAATTAGAAGTTTCTGCAACATGAAACAAGATGAAGTCAAGTTCAAAACACAATGGTAGTAATGTTTATGAGGTAAATACCGATATGACATAAACTAAAAAAGTAAAATTTTGCAAAGAAGAACAATGAAACGGAAAAAAATAATGACATTAATTAAGATTTATGCAGATCTTCTGCTTTTTTTCGGATACAATTTAGCTTAACAAAAAGGAAAGGAAATTTCCGACCTTCGTTATACAATGGGAAGCAGTTTCTGAGTATTCTGCAATTTTTTTCTCCTCGTTTCTAACAAATATTCCAGTTGACGTAAAAAAAAGGGAATAAACTTGTTTTTTTTTAGCAAAAATTAAGCTGACTTCTTTTTTTCCTGATAACTGCAATCTAGCTTTAAAAAGAAAGATACGGGTGTATTAAACGAAGTATGTTCGCGAATGATAAGAAAAAAATAAGTGTTTAAACTTTCAGTTGTAATATAGTTAGTAGGCCTAACAGAAATTATTTTTGCTAAACAGAAAAAAAATTGTGCCAAGGATTTGGTCACAAAGGATTTTCTAAAATAAGACCTAACCACCTTTAGCGAATGATCTCTAGCATGCTGTTAATCTTGGGCGATAAATTATATGCATTGGGTAAATATACACTAGAGTGTGTGTGAGAGGGACAGTGCCATATTTTCCCTTCTTTTAGAATTAACAGAATTTTTTGGGTGTGTTTGTGATACGTAACTTAAAACATTAGTAGAATAAAAAATAAGTGCCAGAAAAACTGAAAAAAAAATACCAGTCAATTTGCTTATCAAATAAAACACTCGAAACTGCATCTAAGCAAAAGCAATTTCACCAATACAGAGACAGCTTTTGGATAACAAGGTCACAAAGCTTCTATTAATTAATGGTGAACGAACTAAATTACAGTTGACGAGAAAGGAACACAGAGATGGGATCCCATGGAATGTACTTCTCTTTGGTTGTTAGGGAGGCTGAGTTTATGGGGATTTATTTCTGTTGCCCGAGAATTCTGTGGAATTTTGCTTTCAGAATACTTTATCTCTAGAGACCCGGTTCTATGTATTAAAGGGTTTATCTAGATAATGGTATTAAATAAAGAAGAGTCTTAAATAAAATACAGCTTTGAAAGTAAATACCGTAGGCTAATACCATGTTTTACATATGTGGAATAGAAGATAAAATTAATAATACGGCAACTTCAGCTAAGACGATAATAAGAGTGAAGTGCGAATTTTAAAAATTAGTATACGTTATTAAACGTCATATGCCTCGTGATATAGTAAACAATTTTTGTTTTAGATTAAAAATAAATTTAAAATAACTCTTTATAATAGTATTGTGTGATGATGAAACCGAAACAGAATGGTAGTTAAACTGGATATTTTTTTGATAATTCTTTTGATAATTTGATAGTTTTTTTTACGATAATAGGGAGTCGGCCCCCAGGACTATAACACTATTGAATTTAAAAAAACTTTTTTTGGAGTTTACTCCTTAAGAATCGATTTTCATATAAAGCCCACGGTATGGAAATATTATGAGGAGTGAAATTTGAAAAAGGCGTTAACAAAAAGCTTTAAGCGCGCTTCTGCGCATACGCTAAATCTCTGTCCGAAGAAAGAAGGAAGATTTTCAACTTTTTCTTCATTTTTAAACTGTGATCGCTCTTTTCCTATCAAAATCAGACAAAAAAATATTTATAGAATTGGAAAGATCGCTTATTTCGCCACGATACGGTATAATTTTTTTAAAAAAAATATCGAAATTTTGCATTTTTTATGATTTTTTTTCTAAAATGAGCCAATATTGATGCATTTTTTGGAAATAGTTTTTCAAACGTTCTATACGAATTTCGTATCATCAGAATGTATCGAAAGTTTATACTAAAAAAGTTCATACTTTGTTCTTTTCAAATCAGTGATTTAAAATATGAAATACCAAAAACTTTTTTTTATGCGATTTTTCAAAAAATACTCAAAATTTTAAATAAACATTGAATAACTTCTTATTTATAAACATAATCACACGATTTTTTTCAAAACTCAAATGCTGTTATCCATGTTTTGTTCAAGGATTGAAAAAATTGCGTAAAAATTATGTTTTTCGTCTAATACACTTTTTACAAAAAATCATTTAAGTAGTTTTTTTCTTATATTTTTTGTTTAAAAATTACCGTTATTTGTTATCTACGAGGGAAATTTGGAAAATATATTTTAAAAATCAAGCCCTCAAAAAAAATTAAAACTTTAAAAAAATTCGCAAATTACATTTACTAGCGTTTCTCTTTTTAGCGTAACTGGCGTCAAAAACCCGTTTTTGAACTAAGCGACAATTCATGCCTTAGCTCTTTTGACAAAGAAGTTGACTATAACAACAGAAAATCGCCAAATTTGGCGGTATGTATTGAATACTGCTTTGGTGCTTTGAATAGCAAAGTAACGAAGAATGATTATCAAAAATAAATTTTGTTTCTACAACATAACCAATATACTCCGTTAGAATATTCCCTTTGTAGCGGTATCTTCATAAGTCAGTAACAGACTCCGGACAGAGATGATTGAGTTTACCAGGCTTCCTACTGTTCATCTTGCTACAATTGATCAAATTATGATCAATAAAATGGATGGAGAGGATATGTGATTCTCTTTTCTCTTAACTACCAGTCTCCGGACACATGCGCGGGATCTCCATGGTAATATTTTGCAAGAAGCACACATTTTGATGTTATCAGAAACATGACTTCGCAATGAGGAATTAGTTGAAATTGAAAATTTTTAACGTATAATACAGTATAGACGACCAAGTACTAATCGCGGTGTCGCCATCTATCAAAACGTGCGCGAGTCACAACATAAGTTTATTGGCAATCATGATGATTTTGTGAGAAGAAACGTACCCGTACGTTATTTAAACTAAATCTAACTTGGGAGATGTATGCGGCGTGAGATGCACTTTACATAACGGTAAACCCATTGTTGTCGTCACAGTTTATATTTCTGTCAATCAGAATATTACTGACAGTATAGATTATATTCACGAGACATTATCAGCATATACAGAAGGTGGTTCTAAACTACTGAAAAAACAGTATCATGTACTTCCACTTATACTTGGAGGCGATTTCAATATTGATTTCGATAAAGATGAATGATTGGGATTTATCCTGCTTTTAAAATCAGAGCCTAATTTGTATTTAGCTTCTGGTGGAGCACTGGGGACGACTAGGTTTTGTAACAACCATTGATGCGAGATTTTTACGATTCGTAAATCACGTATCTACGGACGTTCACATATTATACTTTAGTTGCCACAAGCTTCTTGTCGCAGTGAGTAATAATGGCGAGAGTATTATTGTAATTAAAACTCAAAGTGATATAATGGTGAAGGAAATTAATCTTATTAATGTATTCATGTACTATGAGTAACATATATTTATGCAACATAATTGACGTATATTATTAAATATATAAATATTATTTTACCGAATCAATATGAAAAATGTGAGTAGAATAAAGAAAATACATGCATGGTTTCAGTATTATGATATGCCTTTATTTACCCTGTTTGCCTACTATATAATCAAAGACAACCGTACTTAAGGAGTAAACTCCAGTCCTGCGTGCGGAGCCGACGCACGCAGTTTGTTTTTAAAATTTTGCAAAGAAAACTGTTAAAGAAATTCCAGAAGCTTTACTGGCTAGAGACGAACAACAAACTGATGCATTCCAAAGAAAAATTTATATTGCACAAACGACATGTTGCCATCGCGTAAAAGATAAATACATAGCTTATGGCGTTGGTAAATGACACGACAAAAATAGTTGTTTTACACAAAATTCTTATTAATACGAATGGAACAGAAAATAAGTACAACTCATAAATAAACAATTAATTAATAACATACAATGTGATTAATAACAAAAATACAATTCCTTTCAAGCTATATGTTTCAAAAAAGGATTCTCCCATATTTTAGATGACATCATCTTGGTAAAGATAGTTCTTTAATATGGGATTAAGAATTGAATGAAAATAATTTATAACGTATAGGAGTCAATTTTGCTTAAACCAAGAAAGAAACAGCGAAAATATTCTATGTAAGTTTCTACGTATATGTTATTTTCTATCTCTTAATTGAAGATAAGTAAATTAAAATTGCTTATATGTATATAAAAAAAAATCTTCATTTTATCTTCAATATAACTCTTATTAATATCTATCATTAAAATACTAATATCAATCCTTTTTCAAGGGAAAGGAATTTATATATAACACACACATAGAGGGAAAACATCTGTAAAAATTCTGTTAGTCTTTTTTGTTGTAAAAGAGAATATCTAAAATCTGCTAACTTTTTCTGAATGATCTTCAAAATTAAAAATTAGGTTCAGGTTTAAACAACCTACAAATGTTAACAGAAACCATTATATCAAAAACGCAAAAATACTTTTAAATTCCCAATACTCTGATTGAATTTTTCTATGTAAAAAAACGAATGTTTGTGTCGATTTGTCTCTTATGCTTTCTTAAATCGTTCATCCGATTGCGATGAAACTTTGGAGAATGGTTGGCCCAAGTGGCATTGCGGGGGATTAAAGGATGTTATAGAAAATTATTTCCATTTATAAGCAATTAGACGCACAGTCTTCAAATTTAACAGGCAGATTTCTTTCATAGAGTAGATCTCCACTACAAAATGAGGTTTGTGAAGGAATCCACTACAAAATGAGATTTTACTCCTCTCAATCACCCGCATGCCCCACAAGGGGCATGCGGGTGATTGAGAGGAGTAAAATATAAATATTTCCTTTTTTGAAATAATAGACCTATAGATTTGGAATTTGATAGACCAATTCTTTTTATGGAATAGAGTTCTTCTAAGAACGAGTTTTGCAAAATTTGACCCCCAAGGGGTGGTGCGAGGGCTTAAATGGTGTTGAGGATAAATATATTCCAGTTTTTGAGCTATTAGACCTACAGACTTGAAATTTGGTAGGCATGTTCCTTTCATAGAGTACAGATCAATTACAGTTGTGGTTTTGTGAAAACGGACAACCAAAGGTGGTTGCGAAAGGAAAAGTGCCTCTTTTCAAAAAATATTCCTGTTTTTGAACAATAAAACCTACAGACTTGAAATTTGGCAGGCGTGTTCCTTTTGTAGAGTAGTGATCTGTTACCAAAAAGGTTTTTCGAAAATAAAGCCCAAGAGTGTTGCGAGGGGTTAATGGGGCGTTGTAGATATATATTCCCGTTTTTGAACTATTAGATATTCAGTCTAGAAATTTGGTAGGTATTCTCCTTTCATGTAGTAGAGATCAGCTAAGAAAGGGTTTTTCCAAAATCGATCTCCAAAGAGTTAAGTGCTGTTGTCGATAAATATTAACTTTTTTTAACTATTAGACCTTCAGATTTTAAAGTTGGTGGATGTATATTCCTTTCAAAGAGTACAAAACCGCCACAGCAGAGGCTTTTACGAAAATTGAACCCCAAGGGGGTTGAGAGGGGTAAAAGGGGTTTTAAAGATAAAAGAGAAATTCATTTTTTCGAACTATTAAACTATTTCGAATTAATATTGAACTTCAGCTGGCATGTTTCTTTCATGGAATAGAGATCCTCTAAGAGAGGGTTTTACAAAAATTGATATTCAAAAGGGGTTTGCGAGAGTGTTTTATAAAAGAAAATCCCTTTTATGAATAACTGAACCCATAAACTTGAAATTTAGAAAAAATATAACTTTTACTGGGCAGAGATCTGATAAGAAGGAGATTTTCAAATTCAACCCACATGGATGTTATGGGGTGTTATAGATAAAAAAAAATTCCCTGTTTTCAACTATTAGACCTATAGATTTCAATTTTGGCAAATCTGAATTTTGTTGAGCAGAGATATGTTAAAAAAACCCTTTTTTTTTGTTTAATTTACAATTTATTAAATTTAAAATAAAATAATTTCTCTTTCCTTCAATCTCAATTGTATTTTTCAATTCACCCATGAGAAGAACGGGCATACTAGCTAGTTAATGAATAAATGATTATTTTGCAAATAAATGGATTTTTACTTATTGAGTAAAATGAAATGAATGAACGGTAGAAATGAAAAACGTAAATAGTTATTTTTTTGTTATTGATTCAGGAAACGTGAAATATTTAAAACAGTAATTGTACAAGTTACATTTGAGAAATATCTTAATTACTACTACTACTCAATTACTTACTCTCAGTTCATTAACAATTACAAAAATAAATTCGCAATAACATATTTAACTGCTTATTTTTTAACTAACCTGTTTCATTACAGATTATTTTCATTTCTCACGTTTGTGCCTTTTGGATAATGAATAAAAAGATTGAATTATTTTTTAAAAATAATTCATTATTTATATATACAAATATATCATTAATAATCTAATATTTGAAATTATTGTACGAACATATTACATGATCGAGACCAATTTCGCCAAACGAAAATACATCGCTAATTAAATAAATATCGCCATATGTTGCTATCGTTATTATTATTGTGTTTGAACATGCGTGGAATGGTTTCTTCTATTTGTCATATATCGTGGCATTTGGCGACATTTTTTGATTTGACGAAATTGGTTGACAGTATAATACGTAAGAACCAAAATTAAAGATTTCAAATGCAAAATTATAAGAGGCGCGATCTAATCTCGGCCCTACCTAAAGGTGGGAGTGGAAGGGAAGAATGATTCGCCATAATATCTTTCAACTATTTATTAAACACACAAAATATATACAGACAGAATTCTCTAAATTCAAACTACAAGAGATGTTCTTAATAAGAGCAATGGGAGAATAAACCACGAGAGACGCGAAATATAAGATTTCTGTTATAGTGATCCTCCTTTTTTGAGATCAATCCACTACTCTAAAAATTTAAATTATAATTTAGCTATGGTGACCAATCGTCACTTAAATATCTTCAACTATCTATTCTTTGAAACACGCTATCAAATATATTAATACCGGATCAGTAGCAATCTCTCCTCGTCGTTAGATTCTTTATATCTCAATCTCCATACAACTCCGTCTATCCATCTAACTAGCTAGAAAGCCTAGACTATATATAACCAACCTAATCTGCATATCACGGTTTCTTCTTAAAAAGGGTTGTTTGTGATTAATTTCAATTGATAGCCCAAAGGTTTCCCAAGAGGATTAGATAAAGGACGCGTATAGATCCGTCACAAAATTTCTAATTATATACCAAAGGTCAGAAATTGTATTAAAAAACAAGATAAATTTGGACAAAAAATATTATTTATATATTTTTAAAGAGCTGTTTGAGTTTATTGATCGACAAAAAATAAATGAGCTCTGATTTTACCTCATCGATAAATTGCTGAATATTAGCTTGGCGTTTTTTCCTCAAATGATTTATTAAGAATAGTAAAAGATAACCTATAGAACCAATATTTTTATTCCCTGCTTACCGAAAATGAGATACTAAGAAAAATCGAATGTCATATGACTTTGGCGACAAACCTGTTATCTTGGTTGTCGAACGACGGTACAAGTTCTTTTAAAAGAAGATAAAAATGTTGAAAACTTTTTTCAAAAGGCTTTCAGAACTGGCTTTCAGAAATGTCGGTCTATATCTTCACATAAAATCTATTTTTGAAGATGTTATGACTGTAAAAGCTGTCGTCTCTAAAAAGGAGAGTTACCGAAAAGACCATTTAAGCTTTCAAAGAAATGTCATCAAATTTTTTAAATGGTGCTATTTTCGATTGTTTAGCGGAATAAGTTTTGAGCATGGATTGGGTATTTTTAACGGAACATTTTCTTGTTAATATTCCTTGCTTTGATAGATTTACAGATACCAAATTCAATTGAAATTACTTATAGAATTTTGGTTGGATTCTATTTTAATGCATACTATATTTACATATAAAAGTTAAAAATAGTTTTCCTGAGAAGGTTACTGAAAGACAAGGATTTTACCTGTTGCTCTGTGTTTGAATGCGCGCGGAAACGGTTTCCTTATTTGTTGTATTTTGCTGCATTTGGCGACTTCCTTTGATTTGATGACATTGGACGACGGTATAGTTCGCAAGGCTCTTAATTTCTTACCAGCATATTGATTATGGATATTAATGTTTCGTGCACGAGTTTAAAAAAAGCATCAAAATTTCAGTCAATACTTTAACACAAATATACGAAGAACTTATTTGTTATTGATACATTACTCATTTGCGTGATTTTGAAATCACACTTAATAAATCTTCGGCAACCAGTCTAATGTTATCACAACAGCTTGGCGAGGTTGTAATAATTGGCTGAAAAATCCTTAGCATACCAATGCCAAAATAATACGTACACCAAACAAAACTCGAATTGCGTAGTTATTATTTTTCTCAAATTTTGTTTTACAAATCAGTTACAGAAACACTCAGATCAGACACTCAATAATAGTAAATTATTTGCTTAAAAGAATATTGCATTCTACTCTGTGCAGTGTAAAAAAAGTATCAAGTTTCAAATTGAATTTTCAATCGCGAAAAAAATTATAAATAATCAAATCTTAAGATTTCTTCTTTACCCTTTCGCGAAGGGTGTGCCGTATATGCACTAGTCTTAAATCCTTTTAACGGCCGGTAAGATGTTCAATGTACTTTCCGTGGGGATGACCAGTCGAATACAACAAGCACAAACCGTGACTCACAGGTGCCTGACCCGGCTGCCAGTGACATTTTGGGTGGATTCATATGTGACACACTCGTCTCTAAAATGTTTTCCGTTTATCAGTACAACGTCACGAAAAGGTTAAGGAACACATTAAATCAGGGTATACGTTCCGCTCGTTGATTTGTGAAATATTTCTTTGATTAATAGTTATGGAAGTGGATTAGAAAAACGCGACAACAAAAGTCAACGTTAAAATTCGTTCATCAGTAGTCTTTTCTTAAGTAAATTGTAAATCGTCATCTTCGTAGGAAAGCAGGATGTTCTAAATATTTCGTACAGAAAATATTTTATGGGGGGGTGATTGCATTTCCGAGAGATTCGAAAATCGATAATAACACAAGTGGCAGAACCTTTGTACGTTAGTCTCAGATCAATATTAGTAACCGAACATGATGAAGTAGGGTGCCATAAAGTTTGAACCAGGCGATTACCCAAGAAACTCATAGCTGATCTGGGTGAACAATTTGACATCATCGGATTACCAAATAATTTTGGGTTATTTTTAGAAAGCGCCACAATTGAGATCTAATGTCGAGACATATGCACTCATGAAGAAAAAAAAGTTAGCGCACCGAGAAATAATTGCGGGATCGTAACGAAACTTGGCATGAAGGTACATATCGGAGAGATATGCAACTGATTAGAAACGCTGCGTGATTGCGCATTACGTATAGCCTGTAGAGGGCGTTTAATGTCGTTCTCCGTGGAGTATAAAACATGTAACCAAAGCTTGTTTGAGTGTGCTGAATTGTTTACAAAGGAAGCGCTGAGGTAGACATGCCGTTACGCCGTTTTCGAAGACAATATGAGCAGTTGTCGCAGTTTGAGAAGTGGAGAATCATCGGCATGATGGAAGCTGGGTGGTCAGCTTGGCAAGTAGCTCGTCAATTAGGCCACTCTGATTGTGTTGTGAGGAGATGTTGGGACCAGGGAACCCTAGAAATGTCATTTACACAAAGACCAGGCTCAGGACGCCCTCGACAGACCAGTCATCGAGAAGACCGCCACATTGTAAGAAATGTACGTGTACAACCAACTGCTTTATCGGCCACCATCCAGACACAGGTAGCCCCTTCACTAGGGGCCCCGTGTCTTCTCGAACCATACGAATGCACCTGGCTGAAGGTTATTTGGGATCGCGGCGCCCATTACGTGTGCTGCCCTTGACGCCCATCCATCGACGCTTCCGTTTGGAGTGGTGCCGCGCACGAGGAAACTGGACTGCAGCGGAATGGAACCAGGTCGTCTTTAGCGACGAATCCAGATTCAATCTCAGCAGTGATGACAATCGTGTTCGTGTGTGGAGACCCCGTGGTGAACGCCTAAATCCTGCCTTTTCCTTACAGCGACACACCGCTCCCACAGTTGTGTGATGGTATGGTGTACCATTGTCTACAGTACACGGTCACCCCTATTATTGATCCGTGGCACCATGACAGCTCAGCGGTATGTCAATGACATCCTGTAACCACATGTGTTGCCACTCATGCAACGGTTCCCAGGAGCCATTTTTAAACAAGGCAATGCACAGCCTTACTGGGCAAGGGTGTCACAAGACTGTATCTGCACTGTTACTACCCTTTCTTGGCCTTCCTGATCCCCAGATTTGTCTCCAATCGAGCCTATCAGGGATCATTTGAGATGGCGAGTTGAGCATCCCACGAGTTTGAATGAACTAGAGGCCAGGTTACAACAAATATGGAACGAAATGTCTTAAGACATCATACAGAACTTGTATGCCTCAATGCCCGATTGTATCGCATCGTGTATTCGCGCTAGTGGGGGTTCAGCAGGGTATTAAATCCTCCATTCTTTTGCCCTTTTCTCTAAAGTAAATGATAATTTTTCTTTGATTTTCTAATCATTTACTTACATGAAAGTAGTCATTACGTATGTAAAATTTCATTTCATTTTGACGTCTCCTTCTTGGTGCGCTAATTTTTTTGTCCTTGAGTGTATAGGTGACTTCATTAGCAGCCCAAACCTTATACACAGGCCGTTCGGGAGGTTGTGATTGCATGATGTCAAAAGTGCAAATACTGTGCAAAGAATACAAATGCAAAGGACATATGCATAGATTTCTTATGGGGAGAAGCATTTTTATGTGAAAATTGTTTTCCCCTGATGATTTAATTTCAGATTTCAAAGTATATTTAAAGTTTTAAATTTTATTTAAGACTTCAAGTGTTGTTATTTCGAAATTCTTTTATTTCCTGGTCCGTATTTTATTTTTACCAAATACTTATTGGGAATGTCTAATTAATCTAATTAATTATAATGCACCATTTTTAAATAAAAATGAAATAATGCCGTTGTAGTTTTCATTCCAACTCTAATGACTTTCCTTAAGTAATCATTAATTAGAATGGGGAATTTATAGTTTTCTATTAACACTTTAGTTAACATAAACACTTTAGGTATTCTCACATATATACTGTAATACATTCCATCCTTTAGGAATTGTCACATTAAAGAATCATTACATTGAAGGAAATGAAAAATAATTTTTGCAAGACTTTAAATATAAATTAAATAATTTTTCTAAGAAACAATCATTGATCTTACAGTTCATTTAACTGCAGATTCATGATTTGTTTAAATAAGATTATTATCTTATCAACAAAACATAAATAAGACTTATTTAGTACACATACACATACATCAATATGCACATCAAATGGAACTATATATGCATATATTAATTTTTGTAAATTGTTTTGGGGTAGACCTTCTTTCAAACATCGAAAAGATCCACTCAATAACCAGACAGGCTCTTTTGGAGTGAATCATATATATATATATATATATATATAGTTTATTTAGGAATTCTCTAGTAATTGCAGAAAATTTTTCAATACAGGAACAACCCATACATATAAAACTAAAATAGCAGATTCAAAAATCGTACAATTCTTAGTCACAGTAATCACAATTTCATTTCGCATCAGACAAATGAAATGCGCTATCGTTGTCAAATGTTTGATTTCGATGTTGCTTCCCTGAATCGTCATAAGGCTGGGAAAATTCTTGATAAGCTTCTATAATTTTCCCTTTAAATAATCAATTTAGAATTGTTTGGACATTTTAAACGATGTCTATTTTTCATCAAAGTTTGGCAATAAAAAAAAGAAATCCTATTTAGATGGAGATTATTCTTTTAGCTTTATTTATCAAATTTAATTCCCTCTTATTTTCTCCCACCACCCACTAAACATGGCAAGTGAAAGTAACTTAATGCTCATAAAATACAAGACAGGGGATTAAGATCTCATCCGAGATCATGTGCCCCATCAACCATTCAACCATTCTTTTAGCTTTATTTGAAGAGCCTTATAAACTATCTTTCCATTTAAAAGACTTCTCGGCAGAGAAGCAAACAAAATTCAACATTCCACATTCACAACACACACACACACACACACACACACCACACACACACACACACACACACACACACAACACACACACACACACACACTAAGTATTTACAAAATTAAAAACTTAGGAACATATTGAGATTTTTTTTTGGAAAAATTTCAACAAAAAGGGTTATGATTATTTTTAATTAAAAAATTCTCAGTGTGTTTCGTTTAATTACGATTCAAGTTAAGAAGCTATATTATTTTAGGTATTTTCCTTCACAATTGAGTTTTCCCCCCACTTGACTCCTTTTACTTTACAATACGTTCTTACTGAAGTGCAAATACACAATATCCAAGTTAATTCAGAAAAAATGTTTGTTTTTTTTTGCTTGGAAAGGGATGAATAACATGAATTTGCCTATTTATTTATTTAGATGAGAGTATCGACGTGATTTGTTGATAAATCTTCGAGATAAAAATAGAATCCCTCGTTACTAAAAGAATATTCAAATTACAGTAAATAAATAAAGGAGTTCGTATGGAAAAAGTAAGCTCAGTCTTTTCGGAAACATTTGTGTTTTTCCAAATGAGAATCCTGATGAAGGGGAAAATCTCTGGGAAAATGTATTGTACGCGGGAAATTGAAGTACTTAATTTCATTATTTGTAAAACTCTTATCTGTTGCACATTTATCATCTAAACTATCTTACTCATAATCAATAATCAATGTAGGACACGATGAAAAATGTGTACTCACTCAGAAAAATTGCTACAACAATTAAAATGAATAAAAGACCTAAATGAAGGCAAATATGTGAGCTAATTTTGATTCTCGATCAATACTTGCGCCTTTAACTTTCCAAAGCGTTTTAAGAGAAAGTAATTAATTTTGAAATTAATTTCAATGGGTATTGATTTTTTTATAGCGTTTCACACGGTGATTGCAAATAAGTTTTGTTTGTGTTTCTTTGTAATTTTATATTTTAGATCAACATGTAGATTTTCACTACTTCAGAGTTCATGAAATGTAATTTTTGATTGAACTGTGGTTACTAGAATAATTGTAGATAATTTAAAAAAAAAATCATTCTAGTCTGTTGTGACGAAAATTGTGTAAAAACAGACTGTGTGTACTGATAAAGATTTAATTTATATTGTAGTAAAAATTTTCGAAAATATTATTATAAAGCTTTCTCTTGTATAAGAATCCCAAATATTGGAATCCATACCAAACCCGTTTGTTCCATTAGCTGATATATTTCTTTTTTTCCGTTCATAGCTCTGCAGCATCCTATATGTGGCTAATCTGAATCCCGTGACTTCGCTGCCGAATCCACAGGGGTCATCAATGGGGTGGCCTCTGTCCATTACTGATAAGCTGATAATATTCAGTGAAACCAGGTCAAACTTTGTACGAATCAAAACAGAAATAAAAATCTGAAGAAGGAGGCTTCATTGACCAATAAGTAATATTAAATATTTTTTTTCTCTCCGAATTCTTTTCTGCAATAATTAATAATATCTGTATTTTACTGAAAACAAATTTTTGTCATACTTATTAAATAAAATCGTGCATATTGCTATTAGTAAGAAACATGTTTTATATCGAATATCTTGACATAAATTGTGTTATCACAGAAATTTATAAAATTCTCCGATTTGCTTCAGTTATTTTATTTTTAAAGTTTTAGATTTCTTTTCTTTCTTAGAATAGAATTCAGTGTCCCGGGATTTATTATTTTTTTAAAAGGCTAATATATACAATACATTTACTCTATGTAAAATATAATTTTTATTCCTTCAATAAATATACGATTTTCATAATAAATAATCATTGCATATTAACTGTTTGCATTTGAAAAAAATTACTCTGCACATTTATCTTAGCTTAACAATTACCTTCTATATTCAGTAAGTACTGCAGAATTGAAAAATGTTTTATACTAAATAATTTTCGTTTCTGAAAAATCAATAGAATCGAAGTATCCGTAGTAACGCCCTTAACCATTTAAAAAACGATTACGATTATCACAAAATATAGGCAATTAAATCGAATATTTTCCGTATTCATTAATTTTGATGGTAGTACAGGAGTTAAAGTTAATGAGATTAATTTTCACATTGTATTTCGTTAAATAGTGATTGGAATTCTAAAGAAATGAGAAATAATTTTATGTATTGAGAGATTCTTCGTAATTTTTTAATAAGTTGTGGCGACTCTTGTGAAATTGCCCTCAACCACTTTGAACTTGAGTCGGTTGAATAGAAAATATTTAATACAAATCTGATTGCAACTTCTCTGTGGCAGCTGTACTCAAATCGTCTGCTGATTTGTAATTTTAATTTCAAAGGGATTAAAAAATATGGAATTGCATGTAAATTTAGTATTAGAAATATTGCAGCTGATTCATCTGATATAGTGGAGTTTTACACTTTGCTTCTGCATCGAAAGTCTAGGAATGTTTCCAAAAAGTCATTACAATGATTTTATTCTTTTGATTTTATGTCTTCGAGAGTAACTCTAAGCGAACTGAAACGGACTTCATCTCCCCCCCCTTTGCAAACTGTTTCTAAATCTGTGACGGGTCTATTCGCGACATTTTCCCTACTAATCCTCTTGGGGAAACTTTGGGGCTAGCATTCACATTAATTCACAGCCTTTCAAGAAGAACCCGTGATATGTAAATTTGTTTGACTATATAAAGTATATATATATATATATATAGGTTTTGTAGATGTAAGATAGAAGGAGCCAGAAAGCTGTTACGTAAGTGTGAATATTGGAATATTTCATTCAAAAACCTAGCGCGAGCTAAGGAAGTAATTGCTGAGATTAAATTATTAGATTGAAGATTTAAGATAGTAGAAGTAGAATTGGCTACGGTTCATTAGCGCTTGTTCTCCTTATCTAGTTCACGTAGTCGGGTTTACTTAGAGTTGGCTATTAAGAATAGACAAAGCTTTAGATATCCCTCTTAGGTTTCCTCTTGTAGTTTCACTTGTAATTGTTTAAGGGTGTGTTCAAAGGATAAATAAAACTAATTGTTATTATGAAGTTTGTTGGTGATGCTTTGTTTCCCCCCACACCTAGATACGCGCATGACGGAGAGAAAGGGGTACCGATTAGGCCAGCACCCCCACAAATCTATGGGCTAAATTCCCGATAATCCTATCATAAATGCAATTACGTGCTTTCAATTGAATTTCACACTGGCATTAGACTTGTTATCTATATATATATATATAAATGGATGATTGTATATATGAAATCGCATCACTGCAACGCTGTTCAACCGATTACTATGCAAATTGGCATGTATATATATATTTTTATGGTGAAGGTTTTTGTGCTATTCTCTTTGATGTAGCTCCACACCAGGTGGCACTACAGCAAAGAACCTTCTGCGCCGTTCAATTAATCACCTAGTTGCCTACGTAGTTGCCAAAAAATGATGCCAATTTGTCTCTATCACCAACATTTCGCTGTGTTTCCATTGAATCGCCATTATAATCTAAGGAATGCCATTGCTTGCGAATATTACAATTTTAACATAAAATAAATACAACAGAACGGAACATAAACGTATTACGCATCCAGATATAATTTATTTACACTATTTTAAGCGTTCATTACACAAAATTTATAACAATGTGTTACTTTTGCTGAGCAGAGATTAGTTTAGGAAAGTGTTTTCAAAAATCGACCCAGAAAAGAGTTACGGAGGGCTATAAATAAAAAAAAATTCATTTTTATCAGCTATCAGACCTTCCCACTTAAAATTTAGCAAGTATGTTTTTTTTGTTCAGCTGAGATATGCAGAAAGCTTTTGTTGTTTAACTTGCAATTCACGTAAAATTAACTCATAAAAACTTCTTTATCTTCAAGCTGTGTATTGTTTAATTTTTCAATTCACTAGTGCGAAGAACGGGTATACCAGCTTGTTCTACGTAAAATTTTAAATGTGATGATTGGATAAAAATGTTCTTCAAGTATTAAGACTCTTCAAAACGATTTTCAACATTGAAACAAATTCATAAATTATGCATGCATTTCTGAATGAAGTGCATTTGCTTACCTATAGGTGTTATTGTTGACAAGTATGTAATAGTTTAAAGAAAGCTTCAGTAAAAAGCAAAAGATGGCAACAGTAAAGCTCATGATCTGATTGGCTGGAAACACAATATTGCATTTTTAATGCAACTATGACATCACATGAGTGCCTGGAAATGCGTGATTGCATTTATTTAGTGACTATGACGTCACGTGAGTTTATGACTTATTGGCGGGTAACACGTGATTGTAATTATCATGTGCCTGTGACGTCACAGAAATTGAGGATTGGTTGATTGGATGACGTAATTTTCATGTGACTATGACGTCAAATGAATTTAGCTCATATTTCGAGGATAGATGGTAGAAAAGACTTAGGCTAAGATAACAAAAAAGTTAATTTTGTTTTAAGCTGCGTGTGGGAGTAATGCTATTGTATAGTCACTGACGGGGGTAGGTAAATATATTAATTCAAAGGTAATTATACTGCTTTCTTCCTATAACCTCTCATGTATATTTAATTACACATTGTTCCGTTGAAACAGGAGCTAAGTTTTTTACTTTTCCTCTCAAATTGGAAACCGTGTATTTATTCTAATAAGAGAATAAAGAAATTTCTTTTTTGTCAGTCTCTGTATGAACCTTGATATTTACTTTAATATTAATAGAATCCACACACATGCAATAACTCGACTTTTTTATTGCTAGAACTACAACTACTATGCTGCAACCCTTTCAAATACCAGTAATCCAATTTACACTTGTAAGAAGTGTTTTTAAATAAGAAAACAGTTATAATCTGCTAACTAAATAAAGGTTTCTATAGTACTTATTCAATTCAGAATAAATGACTAAAAACAACGGTTTCCATTTTGAGTATTCATATGCATTTGTTCTCTAAGCCCCTATACTTTTCTGCGCAGGTAATCAACAGTTCATTCTATTTATAGCTATATTGATTAAATCTCTCCTTAAAACAGCATTGTAATAACTAACTGCAATCAATTTTAACGATGTTAGAGAGAAAGAAGAGTAAATGCTTGTCTCATTTGCGATTTATTTGCCTAACTCTACGAGAATGTTTTTGAATTCGAATCAGAGAGTAATAGATTTTTGTTTGACCTTTATTTAGTTCCTTTATATTATCCTTAATTAATTTCAGTTATAATTAATTTAAGATTAAGTTAGGTTAGTGTAGCATAGGAATATGAATAAGTAACTTTATTTTTAGTTTTTTTCCATTTGAAAGAGATTTTTTCCTGTTATTTTAATTGGTAGAATATATATTTTAAACAAAAGCTTTATGAAGAAAAACTATTTATATGATGATGATGATTAATCCTTTATTTGTTGTTGTTACTCTCTCTTTCGCCACCTGATCGACAATAAAATCAGATCAAGGCCCGCGA
The DNA here is from genome assembly GCA_019973975.1 of Trichonephila clavata. Taxonomy (NCBI): domain Eukaryota; kingdom Metazoa; phylum Arthropoda; class Arachnida; order Araneae; family Nephilidae; genus Trichonephila; species Trichonephila clavata. The sequence goes on along the minus strand of BMAO01037602.1, from coordinate 33,025 downwards.
AATTCATCGCGGCAAAGGGCTACATTTACGCATGTCGTTAACTATAGTTTTAAGCATCATGCAAATGAGACTGCGATTTTGCTCGATTCCACCCCAACTTTGAGGGAGAACTCCCTGGCACTGGTCAGGGGCCTCAAACCTCTTTTCCTCTTCCACCAACCTCACGAGAGATATCTCGACGGCTATTTAGAGTACTCCCATCCCGCATTTACAAACATCCATGCCTTCTCCGGTATTCGAACCCAGGTCCTACGGCACAACAGGCAGCGTTTCTAACCCCTATACCGGATGGCTGGTGGCCATGTACACTACATAAATTATTACAGAACTCGAGAAGAAATTTTTGAAACATATAATTCTTTATTTTAAGTCACACCAGTTAGGATATTTACTTTTCTTCCAACATTCTCCACGTTACAGAGCGAGGCTTCAATGCGTCGCTAACCATTATACCGGATGGGGCGACTTGCATGGAAATGTTTTCAGCTTAACATAAAAAAATTTTCTTTTTAAAGTAGTCATTATAATTATAGTAAACACATTGATATTAAATGTGAAAATTTAGAAAATAATAAGTTGTTTTCGGTGAAAAAGTGAACTGAACAAATGGATTGAAAAAATAAAACGAAAAATTAAATAAAGTGAAGTCATACGTGAAACAATTGTATTTTAATTCAATACCTTCAAAGAATACCGTCTTTTCTAATGTATTACTACACCAATCATATTATACGAAACAACATTAGCTAAAGCCAGTGAGCTTAAAGGAATCCCGAGGTTTAAGGTTTAAGCTGCCTCTACTAGTGAGGGAGTAACAGCGGCTCTGGGGAGCTCTTGACCGATGAGGCAAAAGTTAATATGTTAGGCTTAATGTGTCCAACAAAGATTTACTAATCGGCTTTTATTTTGTGGCAATATAATTTTACTGACTGAACCTTAGAAACTCTGATAAAAATTGCACAATTGTCAGTCTCGAATATGTAAGCGAAAATTTCTTTGAAAAATAAATTATTCTAAAAAGTTTCTCAAACAATCGGATCTTTCAATTACGTCATATGTTTTCATATGTGTATTATTGGCTCCTTACTAAAACTGGAAGAAGTTCCAAGGAAAAATAAAATTTTAAAAATGTTCTTTGATGTACTTTATTGCTACTATGATAAAAAAAATTAATAATTATAATAATAATTTTCCTTTAGTACTAATGAAGCCTTCTTTCTGATGAAAAGAATTTAGAAGAAATAACATATTTTGAAAATAATTTTTTGTATTATTTGCCATATCTTTTCTCGATATATATTAAGAATGAGTATAAAAATAATTCTTTAGAGGTTTCATTAAAAATTTTAACTTGAATTAAAGTATATACATTATATTTATTTGTATTTTGTATATTTGTATTTCGAGATCATACTCAAAAAAGGGAAGAATTAAGCTGATTGTGAATGAGTATTTTATATTAAGTATGGAAATTAGTGTTATAGTAATGTAATTAGTGAATTTAAAATAGTAAGAAAAGCTCATTTTTAAGTTAGTAATTTCCAATACCAAAATCATTATTTTAAATTAAATTAGCTTATTAAAATTAGCAATTGTTGAATTTTAAAAAAGATTATTCATTTAAAAATTACTATAATTTATATTATTAGTTCATTATCAATTATTATTAAAGCACTAGATTTTTTTCCCTTTTTTTATTAAAAAAAATTATATTCCAAAATTTGCCTTTTTTTATAACAAAATGAAACTTAGAGCAAAAGGGTAGTTAACTTTATAATAATAAAAAGTATACCGACTAGGGAATAAATAAATTTATAATTATTGCTATTTTAACAAAATATTTTTTTAATAAAACAAAACATTTTTTTTGTGTAGAATAATTTTAAATTTAGATCAATTGCTTTTAAATAAAAGACGAAATGGTGGTTCAAATTCTTGTTTCATACAGGTGTATTCCCATATAATTTGCATTAAAAAAATTTTATTTGAAAAAAATTCTATTAAATTTTTTTATTTTAAATTCAGAGAAATATTAGATTTAACACTTTCAATAACCCTTTCCCCCTTTTTATACAATACAGAACCAAAATTTGCTCGAAAAATATTCAGCTATTATAAAACTTCGATTTTTATGTAGCATTTAAAATTGAAAAATGCACCAACTACAGAAGAAGTAGTTTTCAAGGTGAAGGGAAAAACTTAGAATTTAAAAGTAAATGAATAGCAGCATATTCCACATTTTGGATAAATTAAGAAAAAGAAAATTTTCATTCCAAATACTTTAGTTGGAAGCTCTAGCCAACAGATGGCATTTTAACGAAGTATGGCAAAGAACTTTACTAATATAGAGAGATGGTGGAATAAAGTTTTTCCTCTTTCAAAGGAGATGAACAAAATGTTCTTTACAAAAAAAAAAAAAAAAAAAAAAAAAAAAAAACACCACAGTAGGAGATGTGGAATTTCTTTTGCATCTGATTTCGAGTTAAGTGGCGTGATTTTATTAGTAAATTTAAATAATATTTCCAGGTTTATTAAAATTTCGAGGTTTGAAAAAAATATCAGTCTTTATTTTATTATTTTCTTTATTTTCTGAGTCGTGTTTCTCTTTGGGGTACTTCTCTTCTCGTTCTAGCAACGTTAAAAAATATTTGGAATTACAATATCTTTTATCACTTTAGAGGAAAAGGATTGAACAAAGGAATTTGTTGAATTTATAGTAAAAATTGTATTTAAATCCCTTAATTTCTTTCGGCATATATATACGTCTAGCTCAACCTTGCAGTAACTGCCCTGGGGTACATATACGTCTTTCCGAAATGGGATCCATTGAATTGCGCTGCTATTAGTACAACCATTCCAAATATTTGGAATGCAACAAAATGACCTTGACAGTGTTTGCAAATTTACTTATTTCAAAGAAAAAATTTGTTTATTCATGATATTTTTTGACTGTTTACAACATCGCACTCTTATGTGAAAAATGGTGTCACTAACCAGAGAATCACGTAACTTTTAATTTGCAGTTAAGGGGTTACCATGCATTCTTAAAAATAAGTTTAGACTTTATCTAATTGTTTTTAAATTTCTTTTTCATGTGATATATATTTATTGTATTTATTAGGTACATCAGTCTACATTTCTGGCAGACATCAACTTTATTTTGATATTTGTTATTTATTTATATAAAAGCCTATGCAATAAATTAAGTGATCGAGATTGTTAAAATGGTTAATGATATTCATTAATTCAAACCGAGGCCTTTGAACGTTTAGCTAATTAAAAATTTCTAACTACAACCATAAAAGAATTGAATGAACTAGTATATATCTGAGTAAGTGAATATTAACGTCAAATTATTTGGCTACACAAAGGCTTGCTTTTTGCAACGGACCTCGCAATTTTGAACCATGGTCAAATGACGCGCGCGCTAGGACGAACCCTTCTCCTAACTTTCACACTACACCAATGGGAGGACATTCGAGCATCGACAGATTTAACGTGCATTGGCCCCCTCTGCACATCAGTTCCTCAGCGGTACCAAGTTCGAGCTTACAATTCACCAGCCAAGCGTCCGTTAACTTGACCACTAGACTATCGTAGCCTTTCGTACTCTGAGTGGTTGAGTGAATATTAACGTTGCATTATTCAGCTACACGAGGGCTTTTAGTGACAGACCCAATAATTTTGAAACATGGTCAAGTAACAAGCTGGTCCCCTCCACCACTAACTTCCACACCACACCAAAGGGACGGCATTGAAGCCTCGACAGATATTACGTATATCTGGCCCTTCTGCACAGCGGGTCATCAGCGGTTTTCGGCTCGAGCTCATGACTCGCCAACCACGAATCCGTTATCTTGACCAATAGGCTAACACTGCTTTTCGTATCTCTGAGAACAGAGAGGCAAGAAAAACTAGGAGATTGAGAAGCACTAAACGGCCTTCTTACATTCTCTTTGATGGAAAATCTGTTAAGCTCCCAGAAATTTTCTTGTAGAATTATCGGCAATGGATTTTATAAGAACAGATCAAACATTACATATCTGTAAATATAGAAGCCTTTTCTATGAAATCTGTTTTTTATGTTAAAGGAAAATTACTTATATATATATCTCAGAATTGATTAATTTTAGACATCGAGTTTCTAAAATGGAAATTAATTAAAAAGCTTCTGTAGATATTTGAGTTCTGGAACTATTTTTTTCTAAATTGGGCTCTTTTAGAGCACTGTACCCGTAATGAATAATATCAAATTGTCTGTGAAAAGCATTTATAGTAAATTTCTTTTTTGGTGGGTGTTTCTAGCACTTTTTTTTAATCAAATCATCATGGTCAAAAAGTCTTAATACAAGAAAGCTACGAATTAATTTATAAAAAGTGTTTTTCTCATGTTCTTGAACATGTAATTTGTTTTCTACAGATATAAAGGAAACCATTTCTTGTATAGTATTGTTATCTGAATAATATATTGAAAAATGTCTATGTCTAAATGTCTATCAGAATTTTGGAACAAAGAAAATTCCTTATTCCATAAGTGTCTGGATGGCGAAAGTTAACAAAATCAATGAGAAATTATTGGCAAATGGATCAATTTCAGAAGAAATGATTTATGAATTTCTCCTATTGCAAAATAGGCCTAATGGGGCGCATGTGTTCTGGCAAACGTTAAAATAAATGATTGTGGTTTTGTATAGGTTTAATATTTCCTTTAAACAACTAAATGTATTGGGAAAAAATAAATTTATTTTCCTAAACTATTGGAATGTTATTTTTTTAAAGATTTTTTTTGTAATATTCACATATGTCGATACTTTTAAAAAGTGTATTTGTTTACTATTTAAGCAAAATTATAGCACTGAATGAACAGTAGTAAAATCTGAAAAAGTCTTATAAGATCTGTCCTGATTTATGTATCAGAGACTTGGCTATTGACTTTACGTGATGAGAAAGCTTTGTAAATTTTCGAGAGGAAGATCTTACCCTGCATTCTTGGTGAGTTACAAGTGAATGGATAATGGAGAAGATCTAACTTCGAACTACAAAATTTACAAACATCCTGATATTGTAAAATTTGTGAAATTACTGAGACGTAAATGGACTGGCCATCTTGCTAGAATGAATGAAGATCGTTGCTGCAAGAAAACTATCTGGCAAAGCCCATGGGAAATATATCTCGAGGTAGACCCCATTAAGAGGGATCGATTGAGTCAAAAAAGACCTAAATATTTTAAAGGTCAAAAAATGGAAAACAGTTGCCAAAAGTAGAGATGTCTGGGAAAAATTCTGGAAAAGTTCATGGCACTCCCGGGGCTGTCGAGCCATTGAAGAAGTAAAATCTGATAATAAATATGTTTAAACACACAAACATAGCTTTGAATATAAATATTCTTCTATAATTTTAAATACATTAATGTTAAAAGTAAATGTTATTTGCATTCAAATATTTTACATGAGTATAAATATTTAACTGTCCATACTTTTGTATGTATTGAAATACATTTAATTCAATTAAGGCATTCAAATGTTAATTGAATATTAGCATTTTTAAAAATTTTGTTTTAATCAAAATTCAATTCATTCGTGTGAGTTATTATTATTTTCTCTTACATAGTATCTAATTGTCAGCACATTTTATAATACTTTAAGAGAATATGTATTGTAAAATTACGTACTTCTCCCTAATTGAGAATAAAAATGAATTTTAATTATTTCAGGAGAATATTTGTTCAAAGAGAGACAGAAAGAGAGAGAAATACTGTTTTTTTTTCATAAAATACTATTTATCAGTAAAGCTGAAAGTAATATGAAAAAAAATTCACCTTCATTTCAGAGTGATTTTATTAACTGTGTGTAAGAAAAAGTTCTTTTTTTTTCTTTTCAAACTAACCGCCGTAAGCCAGTGGCTAATATCGTCCGATTAAGTCCTTAACAACCTATACTAATCGTAACATTTTAACGGATTTTCACACGATTTATTGCATTCTGTTTGCTAAGTTACAAATGACTGGACCCTTTTAACCCTATAATTACAATGCCTTTCCCCCACGAACAATAAAACTTTTCTTACGCACATACAAATAGATTTATACTTTCGAAACGCGTTTTTAAATAATATTTTTGTGGTAGATTGACATTCAACAACATAAGATTATAAATATTTATAGGCATAGTAGAACTTTTATTACATATGTTTTTATTTTTGATCGAAATTTCAAGGACACGTATAAGCGCTAACCCTTTATCTACCGCATTATGATTTACTACAGTTTTTTTCATGCAATATTTATTTTGAATCACTACATTGAAAGTAAAAGTATATACATAAACAAAAAACTCAATTTTGGGAAGTTTAATATGTTAAAGCTAGTAAATTAATTAAAGATATTCAACTGTAAAACTAATTACATAGACTGTTCACCTAAAATAAATAGTCAAATCATTTTTTCTAAGGTCTTCACTAACATACAAAAAATAAGGTACTTACCTCTTGACATGAATTACTTTTTCGGAACAAAAATTACAATCTTCGCAATCCGATCCAAATGTCAGCTGAAAACGCAACTTCTGCTATAAAACTATTCGCCTTCCCCTCTAAAATACCCATCATAGAACCCGTGCTGCCATATGTCTTAGAAGATGGGATTTAAAGAATATTCCTGCTATCATCAGATTATACATAAAAACGGTTATTCTATGTAATTTTAAAGTGTGTGGTACTTAAAAATACCGTCGGTAGATAAAGGGTTATACGGTTTACTTCGCAGAATCTTAAAAATGTATAATATTACTATCCTTTGCTCTAAAGTTCTCTGTAAAATTAAATCATGGCACTATTTAGCATCAAATGAAAGCTTGAATTAAAAATCACTTCAAGCGTCATAAACCTTGGTAGCGAGAGCCACCACTAGAGGGCACCCTCACTGAAATGGCTCTCACACTTAAGGTATCCGACTGCTTGCGACAACTTTTTTAAAAAAAATATGGATATATGGGGATTTTTTTTTGTTGTGGTTTTTAGATTTGCTTAGAACAGTTTAAGAAAAATATGCTAAGCTTAAGACTAGAAAAAGAAACTATTATTACTAAAATGGGTAAAAATTGACAAAAAATAACATAAATGCAGCCCTTTTCTACCAAAAGTTTGTGAACAAATTTTCCATTTCTCTATTCTAATGTGTTCCTATGTTATTAATTTTTGAAATGACCTTCCGGATAAGAGATATTTTAATTTTTACAAAAACTACAGTACTTTATCTTTGTTATTACATGAAATTGCTTAAAAAACAGTGGTTATATTCACATAAGGGGCTGTAAATTTTGTAATAAAACAGTGATTGATAAATCTGAAGGTTAAAACACTTCTACTATTATACAGAACATACACAAAAATTTCAGTTAATGTAATAAGTTCAGTTAATAAAAAAAAACATTTTTCGAGTAAAACACTTTTTTAAGTATGACATATCTTTCTTGAAGTAATGATATCTGCTTTTACTAAAACACTTATAGTTTTTGTTGTAGTGAACGGAAAACAATATACTTGGTATTTTTGTAAAGCTAATAAGATGGCCTGTAAAATAAAGTCATTAAAAATAATGTCAGTATTTGGCAAAATGCACAATCTTAGGGTAGGCGGATACTTTAAGAACTTGCCGTGTCTGCAAAGACTTGTGTGCTAAGTTGCAGTCTATTTGGAAAAAAAAATTATTTTGAATTATGTGTGCCTTCCTTCAGCTGAGATTAAATATCGATCAATTTTTTCAAATAGATATTCTCAGGAACTTTTGTGAAATCAAACTCTCAGTGAGATTGTAAATAATACCGAAACTCATGACTATACTAACGTCTACTAGCACTTTGACATATGCTCAGGTAATTTCCTCGTATCTTCACAATTCAGATCTGTTTAAATACTAACGCATATTTGCATATATTACGATCACAAAGCTAGATTCTCATATTAAACATTGTCGTATAAAAGCCCTAGATGTTAGAAACTCGTGTACGTATTATTGTAACTAGTTTTCAGATCTCCAGTCGTGTTAAATGTTACGTAAATATCTATTTAGTAATTGTAATGACGTGTTTATGTACGCATATATAAATAGTTGTATTGCATAAAGTGTATTTACTCTTCCAGATAACTGTTTAGTATCTGTGTGTAATGTTTATAGAGTATTTTTAGTTTTTGTGTACTAGGATGTCATATATTAAGTTGATAACCAGATGTGATGGGGCTAATCCTCTTACTATACAAGTGCGTGTGTGTGTTTCTGACATAACTTTAGCATAATTACCGTAAAATCCGGCGTATAATGCGCATTTTTTATTCAAAAAATAAATCGAATTTACAGTGCGTGTTATAAAAAGGATATAAAAATGATAGCTTTAAATATAAAAATATAACAGACAAGCATAAAAACATTTAGACTTCTACATATATCGAAATACTGTTTATTTAAAAGAAATGTGATACTTTATGGACTAGAAGAGTTGTAGCTTAGATGTATATTATTTTTCAAAAGACTGGGCAATTCTTCGAATTAAGGACTTAACAACATAGAGCATTGTATACGTTATTTTAAGTTTCTTCGTAGAATCAGGGTGCGGTTATACGGTGGTATTATACACGTTATCTAAAAACTAAAAAATGCAGCTTGAAAGCATAAGTGCGCTTTTAAACAGGTGCGTCAAACGGCAGTGCGTTTTATACGCCGATTTCTGCTTTAAATATAATAAGGTAACCGACTACCCTAAAATCGTGAATTTTTTCAAAAATTAACAATTTTCTTATGATTTTATTTTATATGTCACTTTATTGGCTTTAAAAAAATACCAAGTCTTTTATTTTTCATTCACTAGAACAAAAACTACAAGTATTTAAGTAAAAGCAATTGGCTATAACATTAAACAAGATGGCCAACTTTAAAATGCATTTTGCTCGAAATGTGTTTTTTAGTAGATCCACAAATGGGGACAGCGATTACTCAAAAAGTTTTGAAAATAATAAACTGAATTTTTTGTGCATGTTCTGTATATATTGTGTTTTTACCTTAAGATTTATCAATTACTGTTTAATTACAAAATTTACAGTCCCTTATGTGATTATAATCATTGTTTTTTTAAGAAATTTCATATAATTACTAAGATAAAGTGCTCCAATTTTTGTAAACATTAAAATATCTCTTATCTTGAAGGTCAATTCAAAAGTGAATAACATAGCAACACATAAGAATTGAAAAATTGAAAATTTGTTCATAAACTTTCGGTACAGAATGGGCTGCATTTATATTATTTTTTGTAAATCTTTACCCATTTTTTCCCCTTTTAGTAATAATAATTTCTTTTTCTTCTTAATTTTAGCATTTGGTTTTTAAAATATGCTTAATAAATCTAAAAACCACAAAAAATCGCCATATCTCCATTTTTAAGAAAAAAAAGTTATCGCAAGTAGTCGGATACTTTAAGAAACTGCTAGATCTTTCCTTTATTCATCGCATAGAATCAGAATTTATAAAGTAATTAGCGCACATGATTTAGTTCAGTTATTCTATAGTCTGGATTTCTGATCTTTATCAAATGAGAATACCAAAAGTTTGAGTGAATTAAAAAGCAAGCAATAGACTTAATTAATTAAAATGGTAGCTTTAAGATGAATTTTTTTTTCAAATATAACTTTGAATACATTCAGCTTTTATAATTTTTATTTACTTTTATTTATTTTACTTTTATTTCTTTAATTTTTCTTTGAGAATTTCCTATTTTGTTATGTTGATAAAAAAATAGATTTATGTTTTTGTACTGAAATTTATTATATAAATTTAAGATATAATAATTAAATTCCCAACAACGAAATCCTCTTAAAGTAAAAGGGATCTATTAATTTCCTATAATTTCAGTCTTTCTTTTGCACTCCTAAAATTACACTACTCCAACATATTTTTATTAAGTAAAGTTGGATCTCAATTTAACAAATTTATCGAAACCAAACCTTTTAATCGTTGAATCGGGGTTATTCGTTACATTGAGGTCTGAACAAAATACAATTTTTTTGCACTAACATTTTGGAAATTCTATAAGAAAATATGCAAAAAATATCAATGTTAAGAAATTGCACACTTTTTAATTAACAGCTAAAAATACTACAGATAAAACGCAATTATTATGCACTTGTTTGTTGGAAATTGTAAAATATTGACTAATAAATGTTTGAATGTTTTTTTTTGTTCCTGATTAGAAAGAATTATTTTCAACTTACTGCCTCGTTAATAAAATGCTGCATCATTTACATCCTATTATATAAAGGAGTTGTACGTTTTCATAGTTTCCACAAACAAAGTAAACATTGGAAAATGTAGCAGTTTGATAGAAGTTCCATTATCCGTTTCAGCATTAGAATCGCTAGTCATTGGCTCCGAGAAATCAACACTTTCCTCATCTTCAGTTGAATGGTAAAAATCTAAAATATCCCCTGCGGATGGATCGGGATGAGATAAGGAAGAAATTTCCTGTCCTACTCAAGACTTACACGATAGGGTACACTCATGGCTCATCTGTACTTGTAAAGTATAATAATGGTCTTCACCCTCTCCGGCTGAAATTTGCTGCTTTTAAGAAATCGTTTTCTGTTCTGGGGTAAAAAGATGTCGAAAAAAAAATTCAATTTTTTTCTAATACAAACTAATAAATTTTTTTTATTAGGTGCTGAAATAATTCATTAACTCCGGGTTTATTATTCGTTAAATAGGGGTTTTGCCTTCATTTCAATCTAGTAAAGAGAAAAATTAGTGAAATCGCGAAATTCGTTGAATAGGGGCTCGTTTAAATCGGGATCCGACTGTTTATTTTTTAAATTTTGATATCAGTTCAAAAAGTTTTAATTAAACTATCAATTTCAAACCTCCTCTTAAATAAATTTTAAAAAATTAGTTTTTAATGCACATTTTTATGAATAATAAAAATAGTTTCCAAAAAAAAGTGCCTTTCAACTTTATTACACGTTTTTTGCAGTTACGCTTAACATCAGGAACTTTCAGAATATTTCGCAATATTCATAACCGCTGAATATTGATTGTATGAGAAATAGGTATTAATACTGAAAAACGCCACGTGTGTTATTTTTCCTGCAGCAATACCATCTTTGGGGAAAAATTGAGTTTTACGGGCTTGGGCTTTACATTTTGCTTTCCTGCGTGAACTTGAAAAATAACGATTTTGACAACCAGTATGACCAGTGATACCAGTTTGGCGACTTAACCGTTCTTGGCGAAACATTTGGTGAAAAACACGATATCGCCAAGGAACAGGGAAGAAAGCGCCAGGATAAATTCTTCTAGAAATTTTGAAGAAGCTATACAAAGGACATATGAAAGAAACAAAGATCAGGGCAATTCAGTTCTTTCGAGATCAAAATTAGTGCATTAACTGTGATAAGAGAGACAAAATTTGTCTAAGTTCCTGCTGGTGGAATTGTTCTAAAGGAGCGTTTATAGAACGTTGTAAAACTTGTTTATAGCGACTGCGTTTTTCTGTATTTAAATAATCTGTAATAATATTTCTTTGTGTATATATGTCGATTTGTCTTCGTGTAACTATTTGTTCGGTTTGTCTGTTAATAAATCTATTATTCAAATAAATGGAGCCATTGGTTATCCTCCTAACTCAAATTTGCAGCAATACGTGTAAAGACATAATCGAAGAGCTTGTAAGTAATTTAATACCGTTAATAAAGGCGCAAATTTAAAATAATAAATTATGATGATTTTAAAATATTTTGCATATAATTTATTAATATAACTTGTAAATACATACACCTGTATACGTAACATATTATTTAATCTAAATACACAAAGGCTTATGTACTAGAAGATCGTTGGATTTTTTTTGTACAGAAAAGAAAAGGAAGAATTTAATATTGCTACAGAAGTACCTTTCTATTTAAAAAAAAGTTTTCTGGTTTTTCATCCATTTATATTAAAATATTATTGAAACAAATTACACTTTTTGCTATTCTGAAATGGAAAAAAAAGGAAAAAAGTTTTATTATTGGGTTTTTTTTTGAGACTGACAAAATGTTCCACAGAAAAATTTAATTATTTTGGGCTTTTTCTACCCATTCACATCGGGCTGAATATAAAGTAATATTTATTGATCCTTGGGAAAAAAATATGTTTTATGTTTTGGGCCAAAAAAAGTAGGCAAAAAGCTTTCATTTTACTACAAAAGATTTAAATTTTGAACATTATTCTGAATTTTGATAAAAAAAATATACACATTATGTTAAAGATTTTTTTCTTCTTCACAATCTTTAATTTACTTATGATATTAAATATTTAATACAGATTTTGGAAAAGTATTTATTAAATATTGCGACGTTTATTTTAAATTAATTTTAACTTTATAGTGTTTCTTTGAAATTAAATGAAATGTTTTGATGAAATATTATTAATGCTATATATATACGACACCTTTAAAGGAAAATTTCTTTTAGATATTATCTATCCAAATTAATTCACTTTTATGAGAAGATATAATAGGCTCAATTCATGGCGATCACATGATAAAGACTAACATGTGTTCTCCATTGAATTTAAAACATACATCAAGTTAGTCGCACTTGTTGTCCTATTTATTAAACTTAGGTAAAATTTCAAAATTCATAATTGGTTAAAGATGTTCAAGTGTTTTGAAAAAAAGTTTTCAAAAGATTTTTAAAATTAAAAAAAGATTTGTAATTTACGTATGTATTCTTAAATAAGATGATATATATATATATATCTATATTGTTTAAATTTTTCAATCGTTAATAAAATACTTTTTCATCCATTCAAATTAAAATACATTTTTTAAACTTGTAGTGGATAACACATTATATTTTAATACAGTTTTTTCAAATATTACTTCATTTATAAAATTAAAAATAAATAAATAGTAACAAAAATAATAGTCCAACAGCATATATAGAAAGGAAAATTGTTTGTTGTGGCTCCGCGTGCAATGAATAGCGCGTTAGAATTCTAATCCAGAGGTCGGGGGTTCGAACACTACCTGGAATTGCCTCATTTCTGAGACAGTCACTTTGCGCGCGTCGCGTACTATACTATTTTCTTAGGATAATTGAATTCAATGAATGAATAAATAGTAACAAACAAAAATATAATCCAACACAATGTATAGGAAGGAAAATGGAAAATTGCAAGAAAAATAGCTTTCTATTTTGTCACTTAATATTGTGATTCTGTCATATGTATACAGATATTTATATTAATCTAACTGTTTAATAAAAATCAATTCAAATAAATTTTTTCTTTGTTGATTTAAGTAGGAATTGACATAATTTTTTTAATATTATTTGTTATTGTTGACAAATATGTACTTTTTAAGAGAAAGTTTCTGCAAAATTCAAAAATTGGCAACAACGAAGAGCCTGAATAGATTAGCTGAAAACGCATGATTGCTTTTATGGTGTGATTATGACATCACGTGAGTTTTTGAACAGATTGGTTAGAAAGACGTGGTTATCATTATCATGTGACTATGACGCCCCATTAATTTAGCCCATTCAGCATCTTGCTCAACATTTTTATATAAGGGTTTAATCTTCAGTTAAAGCATAGTGTCTCCAAATTACGATCAATGTTGTTCCTATAGAGTCTGGAGTTGGAGCTGTGATACCCCTGAAGACCTTCCGTGTAGAGCAGCGTTTCTCAAACTTTGGGGTGCGCCCCCCCTTCAGGGAGGCGAGATAGCTCTACGAATGGGGAGCGAACATATTGAAAAAGTCTACAACAAAAGAATATTTAAAAAAATTAATAATTTACTGAAAGTAAACAAATAAAATACATTATGCCATAACAAAAAATAAAATATGCATTCACACTGACATAATTCACTTCAATGTTCTTTATAATTAATTTAACACTAATATGTTGATGACAAGTTTAAAAATTACCAGTGACTCATGCTTGTCATATATAAAATTATATACAAAAATAAATATTTGTCTTGATAATTTTTTCGATTGATTTATAATTAATCACCATTAACTTCCGACTAAAAGTTACGCTATTCGCTCCCCAATGCCATTGTTTTTTCACGTAGGCTCGGGTATGCGATGTATTGGAAGGGAGAAAAGGAATAATCAAGCGAATCCTCTGAAATAAGTAAATCCTTCGCAAACTCTCTCTGTCAATGTACTTTTATGGCATTTCAAAGCCTTCTGAATGATTTTAAGAATAACATTGCACAGAAAAGTTCGTACTTCGGAAAGACGCATGTATACGTCCGAGGTAAGTAACGCTTTGGCTGAGGGAGACGTTTATATACGCCTGTGGCACGGAAAAGGTTAAAGTTGTATTTCAGGTTTAGTTTCAAATTATAGTATTATTGAATTCAATAAAATAAAGAAATTAAAACATTAAAAAAAATTAGAAGATGGAGTAAATTAAATAAGCTGTCATATATGAATTATGAAGATAACAAGATGTTCGCATCATCGTAGCTCAAAATTACGAGCTTCGACCCCCTATAATATTCATGTAGCTTCAGATTGTGATGTTAAGAATCAACAATTTATTTGAAAAATGAGTAAATATTATAAATGCAAAGGTATAAATTTCAGCGATATTTTTAGAAGAAAATTGTTTGCTATATAAAAGAGCTTCTGCAGGAGCTTTTGACTTAATAAGCACTTAAAGTGCTATTTTCATGGAAATACTAAGAGACATTCTCTAGGTCTAAATGTTTTACTTTAAATACAGAATTTATAATTTCGTGATTAAGTCATAATCTTAAGTTCTCAGTTTAAAATGTGCTTAAATATTTTATAGCATTGTATTTAGATATTAATTATTTTCGTTTGCAATGGTTTCAAGTTTCTTATTTTATCCAAGCATATATAATAAATGTAATGAAATACATTTATAAAGCCATAAGTAACAAAAGTGCAAGGCGTGCCCAGAAACTAAGTACCGTTTCGTTCTACCACATCTATAGCGGTAGTATCGGAGTTTTGCTCATGCGCACACGTGTTTTTGGTTGAATGTCAGTTCAGTGACGCCATTTCCGAATTATTGTGTTGTTTTTACATGTGTAGTAAGTGTTCAAAATGTTTAAGGGGGTTCACCCATGTAATGGGTTCAAAAAATCAAAAAAGAATTTTTTCTCTCCATAAATTTAGTTCTTAATCTGTTTAGAATACGGTGGTAAAGTGATTTTTTTTAAAAATTCGAAGTCGTTATAAAGAAGCAAGTGTTATAAGAGCAGCTGCTTGGAGCGCTGAGTTGACAATCGAAGGCTGGAGGGAAGGAAGGTGTGCAGTCGACTCGATACCATTGAACCTTCTGCGTTTATACAAGTTTGTAGAGGTTTAAAAGGAAATATCTATAGTTACAGAATATTTCGTCTAACTTGTTTTAGTTTTCGTCACCAGGCATCGCCGATGGAGGGTAAGGTAAGATATTCATTGTTTTAATCGGACTTGAAACTTTAAACGCGTATTTCTCAAAACTGTATTTTAAAACTTTTTTCCATCATATCTCAAGAACGGTTTGAGCGAATGACTTCAAATTTATAGGGTAGACTAATTACATATATACGTACCAAATGGACTATAAATTCAAAATATTTCTATTTTTTATAACAAAATCATAATAACAAAACCATGAAATTCGAAACTTTTTCCACAGAGGTCTACCAAAAATCCAATTTTTGAAATTTTCATTTGAGTGTAGTCCATTCTGTGTATTTAAGCTTATAGATTAAAACGCCGTTAGTTATTTTTATTTCAAATAAGCTAATGAGCCAGAATTGAGGAAGAAGTGAGCATCCATTTTCTCGGGATGGGTATGTTCAGAGCGCTATAACTCACGTTCTATTGGATATTTTTGACAAAACATTAATATACATAATCTTAAAATACATATAAATAAACAATAAAAAAACTTAAAGTTCTATTCTTTTACTGGTTGTCAGAAAAAATTCTCTGAAGATGCTTAAAAACAGGCCGTCACATGGGTGAACCATCTTAAGACGATTGCCGATTCCACTGCGTTGTTAATGATTGTTTTAAGAAAACGTGGTGGCAGTGGTGGGACTAATCCCCATCTGGTCTAGTGAAACTAGACCAGATCCATGAGCCCATAAATCTGCTCAAAGTCTAAGAACAGTAGAGGCGGGTGGGGAGCAACAGCCTCTTCACAGGAAAACCCCAGATATTACAGAATGTGCTGAAGAGAAAAAGGACTGATGTCACATTTGGTACAAATTGAGTAGCTTCTTTTGCCACCTTCAAAATTCCTGCACCTCAGGTGACAAGTTGAAAATCTCGAGAATGCCATCTGATACGATCTGGAACCCTTGAATGATATGGCGGATCCAGGGTGTCTTTGAAAGTACCATGGGTGTACAGGAGGGACAACCCAAGTTCTACATATTAATTCTATAGCCCTGAAGTAGAGGACTGAGGTCACAAAGGACTGATGTCACATTTGGTACCAATTGAGTAGCTTCTTTTGCCACCTTCAAAATTCCCTCACCTCAGGTAAGAAGTTGAAAATCTCGAGAATTCCATCTGATACGATCTGGAACCCTTGAATGATATGGCGGATCCAGGGTGTCTTTGAAAGTACCATGGGTGTACAGGAGGGACAACCCAAGTTCTACATATTAATTCTATAGTCCTGAAGTAGATCTTGGTCGACGTAGGGACTTTGTGGTCTTCCAGATCCACAGGATCGCTGGCAGCCGCCTTCACAAGGGCATCCACTACTTCGTTCCTGAGCAGGCCTACATGAGAAGGGACCCACTGTAGATGGATAGGGTGCCGATCTGGAAGCTATTTAAAAAGGTGTAGAATACGTCTGCTGGTGCTGACGCTGATAAATGGTTAATTCGATAAATGTTGGATGGAGGATCGGCTGTGTGTCAGGATCTGAATTTAAGAAAAGTTGTATGTTGTTAATTAATGAAAGAGACCACACATAATAGCTATTAGCAGCGTTCTAAAAACAAAAGCGTGGTCAGCATTTCTTCTCTGAATTTTGATGATGCGGGCAGGGGTAAAAAAAGTGAATGAGAAAATATGGGAAAACAGATGGTTCATAATAAGATTGCTTTGAGATCGATGGATTTCCTCAGAGAGCTGTTTAGCAATGGCTATCTTCACTGGAGGTATCTTTCTTGTAATATGGTATAGAGAAGCTAGTTTCCCGACATTAAAAATGCATGAACAATGGTGGAAACTGTGTAAAAAAATAGTTTCCGACATGCTCTTTCATGTAAAAATAAATTTTGCTTCGAAAAGAGAACTTTTGTTCTAGTTTTTTCATAACGGTACTTAGTTTCCTGTACATTAAATAATATTTTACTTGCAAGAAAATTAGTTAAGAAAATTACTCTTTAGTAAAAATTTTTAAATCAGAAATATTTATTTCTCAAGGATACGTACTCATTAGATCCAAAATATTCAATACATACAGCTCTCACAGATTTAGTTCGAAATTATTTCCACTTTTTAGATTTTTTTATGCAGAAAATGTTTTAAAAATATCTGCGGTGTAAATAAAAATTATTTCACTATCCTTTTCAAGGATATTTTTACAGAATTAACTACTATAGCTTGGGGCAAATTTATCGGATATACACGATATTAAAAAATTGTTTCCAGTAAAAAATGTTGTATGCTGCTACAGTTAATTTATTTCGTTGGCTTTCTTTTTCGATACGAAGTACTCAAAAAATAACTCAGGCATATAAAAACATTATGACGAACTTCCCGAGCATATAAATTAGAAGCAATGCTAGAAATTTCATTTTCAATTATCGTGTGGCTTCAATTCCGGTATTTCTCAAGTGGAGGAATATTTTGTTTTAAGAATAAAAAGATGGATCACTTCTTATATATTTTCCAAAAATATTTCAGAGAGAGTATTAAAGAAAATTTTTAAAAAAATACTACTAAATTGAAAGATTGAAAAACATTTTTTTATTCTAAAAATTCTATATTATTATGACTTGAATTATTTTAAAGTAATTATTCCATTCTATTTAGAATGATTATGTCTTTGTTCAATTTGATTTCATGATTTCTTAACTTATTAGAATTATTAGCGAAGCCCACATTCTCTTTAGCAAATACTTCTACAGTATTGATTCGATAAAACATTTAGAGATAGAGTTTTTTCTCCTTGGAGAATGTTAACGTTCTGGGCAGCAACGGAAAGGAGGTTATCTATTTCGCTCTAGAAATTACTACTATTAATATACATGGAAAAAGAGACTACCATTACATAACCGGAACTTAGTCAAAGGAGGGTAATAACGTATAATTTATAGTAAGCAATAATTTTGGTTCTTCTTTACCACTTAAACTGTGTTTATAATTTTCTTATTTTGGATCTAAATTAATTTTATTGTTTTAATAGTATCCCTCCCTCTTCGAAAAGTATTTCATAATGTTGTATAACTATGTATTGCTTATAAAAGTTATTACCTTAAATCCATGCATTAGAATTCCGATTGGATTGGAAAACGTTCTTAATGCCCTCTCCTCCTGATGTTTTAGGGAAAAACAAAAATAAAACAAAAACTAGTTTAAAAAATTTTGTTAGTAAAATTTTTAAATCTCAAATATTTATTTCTCACAAAAACAAAAATATTCAAGATATAAAGCTCTAGATTTAAGTGGAAATCATTTTTATTTTTTGCCCTTTCCTCTTGATCTTTAGAAAATTTGAATTAGTATATTTTATACTCCAGCACTCTATGCTAAGAACAACAACAACAAAAATGTTTAACAAATTTTAAGTCTGTAGATCTAATGGTTCGAAAACCGGAATTTTTGCTTATATTATCTCCACAACCTCTCTTGGTATCTGTTTCTTGAAAACCCATTCTTATAATGGGTCTCTGCTTAACAACAACAACAACAAAAACATGCTTACCAAAATTTTAAGTTTGTGGGTATTATACTTGAAAAAGGAATTTTTGCCTATAAGGGCTCCACAACCACCCTTAGAGTTGATTTCTATAAAATCCGTTCTTAGTGAATCTTTATTCAAAAAAATCATATTTTTCAAATTTCAAGCATGTAGATCTTATAGTTCAGAAGCGGGGAATTTTCTTAATATGTAACGTCCCCGTAAGCCCTCATCTCCAGTCTTAAGAAAGAATACATGCCAGCCAAATTTTAAGTCTCTAGGTTTGGTAGTTTTGAAACTATCATGATGAGTGAGTTCGCGTTTCTTCTTTTATATCCAGGTGGCTATTAAAATAATGGAAACACCTTAGATTTATAAAGAATCATTTATTAGTATGGAGTAAGACCACGTTTGGCATGTAATACTGCTTGTATTCTCCTAGGAATCGATTCATACAAGTGTGGATCGTGTTCAGAGGAATATTGTCCCATTCTTCCAGATAATATTGGGAAAGTTCTGTAAGTGATGCCGCAGGAGGATGTCAATTACGTATTAAATGCTCTTTGATAGACCCTAATAGCTCAATTATATTGAGATAGGGAGACTGTGCGGGCCAAAGTGGATGTCTAACTTCCTCCTGATGTTCATCGCTCTGTAATTGCACAAAGTCTGCCGCATGGAAAGGGGCATTATCATTTTGGAAAATTTCATTCTTTGCAGAAAACAAAGTTTGCATCATAGGATGGACCTGGTCAGTTAAAATTTCTCTTTACTTCTCCTCGGTAATCCTTCCATTCTGGGTTACGATTGGTCCTGCAGGAAACCTCGACACAGCTGCCTATATCATTACAGATCCACCTCCATGCTTGACAGTTGGAAGGAGACAGTCCCCATCATACGCTTGTTTCAGGTGTCCTCCAAACGTGCATTCGTCCGGTTGTTGGGAAAAGTAAGCAAAACGATTCGTCAGACCATATTACATTCTTCCACTTATCAATGAACCCTGTTTTGTGAATGTGACACCACTGTAGACGACGTTTGGTATTAATATCTATGACAAGGGGCTTGGGAATTGCTGCTCTGTCAAGAATGTTCTGTTTATGAAGGTGCCTTCTAACAGCAATCGTTGAAATTGGAGAATCCAGTTACTTTTGCTGCAGTTGTTTGCTTTTTAGACACTACGATTCGCTTTAATATACCCGTCATTCTCTTTCCGTCCACTATTTTGCTTTGCCGAGCTTGTCTTGCCACCCTGTTTGTATGCTGTCATAACTTTAGACACCGTACCTGTAGAAACACTTAAAACTTGGGATTTTTTGACAGAAATGCTCAAGTAAAAAAACGGGCTGCTACAATTTGACCACTTTGAAAATCCGAGAGATCCGACATTTTACGTGTTTGAAAAAAAATCCAATAATTACAGATCTTCAACAAAGCTATATATATAGACCACATATTATCAGAATATATACATTTCTAGTTATAAGAAAAACTTGTAGCTATTATAATATTTTAAGGCTTACGAAGCGCATTCACAAAACCACCAGCATTTATACATATTAACGGTTCCGCCTATTATAAGATTAGGAAAATAAGTAATTTAATTATTTAAGCTGAATTGCTTGTTATAGAAATTTGTGTATACTGCTATTTTAAATGGTTTAGGTAATGAACGGATGGAAGTTTTTTACAAGTAGAAATTTTAATGTTAAATTTTTATTGTAGTTATTTTATCTAATTATAAGACAATCTGCTGTCTAAAAAAAAGTGAAAATTCAGTGATGTAGCAGTTTATATTTTTTTATAATACCATAAACAAAATTGGAATAGTTCTGAGCATTACACGGTATTGCTAATGAAGTTCGTTATTATTTAGTAATAGAAGCAGTATTAAGGAATTTTTGCTATTTCTCTTCAAATTATACATATATTTAATGAAAATCAATTTTTTTTTCACATTTCTTTTTTTTACCTACTTAATCTACTTGAAATAAGTTTTGAAATAAAATCGCGTGTGCAAATTTTAACATAATTTCGTTTTGTCATATTGATATGAAATGAAATATTTAAAGAATAACTTCACAGAAAATATAACAGATGGTAGTCTAAAATGTTCTTCTGGATAAGGCATTTTTACGTTATCGTTTGATGTTACATAGCGTAAAATGAAATACACCAATAGAAAAATTTTCTTCGTTTAGTTATTTTCAAGTAAAAATAATTGCAAGAGGATAAAAATACTCATTGAAAGTTTTCTTGTTTTTAGAAAAAAAACTATTGTATTTCAGATAATTCGATTACGTACGTTT
Source organism: Trichonephila clavata (assembly GCA_019973975.1). Lineage (NCBI taxonomy): Eukaryota > Metazoa > Arthropoda > Arachnida > Araneae > Nephilidae > Trichonephila > Trichonephila clavata. Next base: position 11,799 of record BMAO01037602.1, on the reverse strand, counting down.
TCTAACCTCTTAAATGGTTTTTTAAATTGAATTCGCGACTTGATACCCTAAAACTTTTCTTTAAAAATAAAAAAAAGTTAATAAAAAGTATGTAATTATATATCCGTTCTATTCAGTTTAAAGGAAATAAAAAATTATTCTTGCAGCCTCTAACTGCTTTATTTTTTATCTTAAGGTATCCAACTACCCTAAAATTGTGAATTTTGCAAAAAATTGACAGTTTTTTTTAAAATAATTTTTCTATAGGCCATCGTATTAGCTTTATAAAAATACTGTTCATTATTTTCCGTTCACTAGAAAAAAAACTACAAGTGTTTTAGTAAAAGCAGATGCCGTTGTTTTCAGCAAGATGTCATACTATAAAACGCGTTTTACTCGAGATGTATTTATTTTTGAAAATGCTCAAACAGGGAGAGAGATTGCTAAAAAAGTTTTGAAAATAATTAACCGAAATATTTTGTGTATGTTCTGTATAATACTAGAAGTGTTTTAACCTTCAGATTGATCAATCACTGTTTTAATACAAATTTATAGTCCATTATCTTAACATAATCACTGTATTTTTTAAGCAATTTCCTATAATAAAGGGCTCAAGTGTTTTTGTAAAAATTAAACTATCTCTTATCCTAAAGGTCATTTAAAAGTGAACAACATAACAACACAATCAGAATTGAAAAATTGAAAATTTATTCATAAAATTTTGGTACAAAATTGGCCTGTTTATGTTATTTTTTTTGTAAATTTTTTCCTATTTTAGTAATAATAATTTATTTTTCTGTTCTAAATTTTAGCATTATTTCTTAAAATGTTCTTAAAAATTCCCCATATCTCCTTTAAAAAAAATTGTTGTAGTAAGTAGTCGTATACCTTTAATTCTTTCATGTAATAAGGGATTCTCAACTAATTTTCCGATAGATCATATTGGAATGAATTAAATATAAGTCATGGAATCTATTTTAGATAAAATGCATATAATATGATTATGAAATAAAATTTACTAACACAAAATCATAAATGAACTGAAGGTCAAAATTTAATTGCAGAGAATCAATTCTAATTACGTTGTACTAAGTATAACAAATAATACGTAGAATTAGTTCGGGATTTATTATATATACATTCAAAGCCAAAACATTATGACCACCCCTACATTTTGCAATGAACTCACCTGGATGACGTGGAAGGCATGTCATCAGGTGGAATTGGTATTTAACTGCCGCTGGAAGTTTGAAGAATCAGCCCTTAATGTAGGCAAAACGGAGGCCGTCTTCTTTTCTCGTCACATTAAAAAGAAACCACCAGATTTGTTTTTACATAACACCCACATACCCTGGTCTCAAAACACCAAATACCTTGGTGTCATTCTAGATAAAAGACTCATTTTCAAACAACACATCACACGATTACGTAAAAATTTCAGAATTTCCGTGGCTAAAATCTACCCATTAATTTCCCGGAAATCCTTTTTATCTCTCAGAAGCAAAATACTTATTTATACCCAAATCCTAAGACCCACCCTCATCTACGTCTGCCCAATCTGGAGTCATGCAGCCTACTCGAATATAAACATCATCGAAAGAGCTCAAAACTTAATTATCCGTACCATCACAAAAGCTGACTGGTACATCCGAAACGATGATATCAGGTTTGCTCTAAACCTTAAAACCCTCAGAAAGGTGATCAAAAAGATCGCCATCAAATTCTTTACTAACATCGACACCCACGAAAATAGAGCAATCCAAATAATAGAAAAATATCTTCTAAACCCTCTCATAAATAGACCCAGAAACATCCTCTGCTAAAACTAAAAGCTTCACATTTCCAATTCCCACCTAGAAGCTCCTCCCACCCACGAGAGGCTGCATCCCGATTGGCCGGCACCGTTTCTCTCAAAGCACTTCAAAACCCCTGCATTTTCAGGCAACTCGCATTCGCGTACCTACTCCGACTAGACGGATCTTCCCGCTAGGCGCTCTCATAAATAATGATTAAACCCGCTCGCAAGCGCACTCGGCCCCCCGATGCGCACAATGCAAGAATAAACTAAACAATCAAAATGCTACCTTCAATTAAAATTTTCTTTTCACATCCATTTCTTTTCAACATCCATATTATCAATTCTAACTAACTAATATAATAAAAAAAATCCTCACGATATTATTCTGCAGTACTGGGCTAAGGTAAAGCCAACTAAAGCTACACCCAATCTTCATGACAGGAGGTTAAGTTTCCACAAGGAAACAGGCACTCCGTTAACCACTCCACATAGTATATGTCTTTCACTTACTTCTGTGTTTGATGGGCATGACTGCGGATCGAAGCGACTCCGATAGAGGGAAGATTGTAATGGCTCGAAGGCTCGGAACAAGTATTTCCGAAACTGCATGACTCTTGGGTTGTTCGCGATCTACAGTTGTTAGTAGTTATGCAAAGTAGATGAATGGTGTTGACGACATGGTGTTGGACGTCCACACGCTATCAAAGAAAAAGGTATTCAGAGACTGTCTCGCATGGTGAAGCAAAACCGGAGCCAGACAGTGGCTCAGCTGACATCCCAATATAATGCAGGGTCAAGTAAAATAGTATCGGAGCACACTGTTCAGTGGACACTGTTGGATATGGGGCTACGCAGCAAACGTCCCACTCGTGTGCCTTTGCTGACCAAGCGTCATCGCCAACTTCGCCTGCGCTGGGCCGGGAACATCGTGTCTGGTCGATGGATCAGTGGGAGAGAGTTGCCTGGTCAGATGAATCAAGGTTTGTCATTCATCACGGCGATGGCCGTGTCAGGATACGCCATCTTCCAGGCGAACAGTTGCTCCCTCAATGTACAGTAGGTCATACACAGGCCGTTGTTGGCGGTATTACGCTTTGGGGGACGTTCTCTTGGGCGTCTCTGGGACCCGTGGTTGTGGTAGAGCAGACCATGAATGCTACAGGGTATTTGAAAATCATTGCGGACCAGTTGCACCCTTACATGGTCTCTGTTTTTCCAGCTGGAAATGGAATGTTCGAACAGGTCAACGCCCTGTGTCACAAGGCTAAAATTGTGTTGGAGTGGTTCCAGGAACATGATGCTGAATTCCAGTTAATGTCCTGGCCGCCTAACTCACCGGATCTCAATCCGATAGAACACATTTGGGATGTCATGGGACGGCAGCTCAGAGTTCAAAGACCACCAATTCGCAATATCTCGGATTTGCGTGATCGTTGCTTAAACATCTGGTGCAATCTATCTCCGACCATCTACCACGGACTTGTGGCATCCATCTCAAGGCGGGTTGAAGCTGTATTGCGCGCCAAAGGTGGGCCAACTCGTTATTGACAGGTGGTCATAATGTTTTGGCTTTTGAGTGTAAGTATACACGTAATTGTCTACATTTTAAACAACAAAAGAAAATTTTGCTGCTCTTGTATTTTTTTATATATACAAGACAGTTCGAAAAACAATGCAATTTGTTTTCAATGAAAGCTTGATCAGTGACATGTGTGGTATTCGTAAAAATGTAGATGAAGTTAAAGCAGTTATAATAGCATTATCATGCATTAAGGAGTAGCAAAATTTTTGAGTTGATTTTCTTCATTCGACATCAGCGATTTCTGAAATCATTCAATGAAATTCAGGTTACATAAAATTTCCTATTGTAATTATTTTCCCGTACATCATGAATCTTTTCCTTACTTAAGACTTATATAAGTGAAGTTTTTATCGGTTAAAGTGAAAAATCAGGGACAAAATTTGTCATAAATATCATGGATTTTTTAAGGAAATCCTTAAAAATATAAGATAAATTTTAATTTTTTTACACTATTTTTTAATTTTTTAATTGTAAAACATTAAAACCTTAGTCTTTGTTTTTTATTTTATCGGCTTTTTTGCACTGTCTTTCCATTTTCATTTCTTCTGACGCAACAAATTACACATTGTTTTGACAGTCTCTGTTCTTTAACCATTTACCATTTTCTTTTTTCTGCCATATTATGTCAAAAAATAATCATATTTTTGTAAACATTTTTAAGATGAAATCAATTATATAAACTCAAATAAGCAGTCAGAAATGTTATAAATATTGAATTGAAAATATTATGCTAATTTTTATTTTCATTGAAAAACATATCTCTCCTTAAAGTTGGTTTTTTCCGAAGAAATAAGCGAACTCAAAAGAACACTATGCATAAATGCATATTAGATTTAAAAAGTTAATATTGTACTTACAGTTAATTATTCTCTTATAATTCTGTTTTTGTGTCACAAATTTTAAAACAGGGAGACAAGCATAGTCCGAAATTGCAATCGGGAAAAAAATATTGCGTTTCTTTTTTCACCCGTTTTACAAAATCGTTTCTTTGCGAACAACATACAAAACATTGCCTTGTTGGTCTCAATTTGCTGTCACGTGGTGTGAGGAATCACTTCTAAAAAGTTTTTTTCTGTCAATCGTAAGGGACTGGGCAAAGTTCCTAGTTTTTTTTCTTCTCATTTACCGCCCCATGTCTATGAATAAGGCGATCTATAATATCAAGCCTGAGATTCAAAAAAGATAATTTTCCTCTCAGTTTCTGATATAAAACGAAAGCGTTCCACATTGATAGATGTAAAATATGGAAGAATATTTTTTGTATTGCTTCTTGTTCTGTTTTTTTTTTGTTATTGAGTAATTTGTGAGATGATGATCGGTTCTATCTACACCACAAGAGAAGTCCGATAACAAACTTTCATTACTTCCAGAATCATTTACAGAAATTTGAGTTACACCATCTGAGTCAATATCAGAATTATTTTATTTTATGAGCCTCTCATAATCACTCATTTTTCTTATATTTTAAGCTCCAAAATTTAAAAAAAAATAGTGTTCGTAGCTTGCGGTATACCGATGTAGTAAGAAGAAAATTCCGTGTCATTTCTAGTTTAAATGAATGCAGTAAAACCTAACCTTGAAACTAGTTTTGACATTTTTTTGTAATCCTAACTTTACCCGACTATTAGAGACATCTGTTATAAATATTATGTTCTAAACGAGCCAAAAATACGGGAAAATTAGAGGATTAGAGTAGAAAAAAAGTTGGCCCAGTGCCGCTCGGGTAAATCCGGGAAAAGACTTTTCAATTGTCGAGTGGCGCTCGGGCAAAACTAGGAAGTGGTTAACGAATATTTTCAAGAATTTAAATTCCTGATTTCAATGAAAAATTCCCGAGCTTCGCCACAAAGAAAATCCCTGATAAGAAATATTTTAGAGAGAGAGAGAGTACCACACACACACACACACACACACACACACACACACACACACACACACACACACACACACACACACACACACACACACACACACACACACACACACACACACACACACACACACACACGCACGCACGCACACGCACACACACACGCACGCACGCACACGCACACACACACGCACGCACGCAAGCACACACACACACACACACACACACACACACACACACACACACAAATTGCATCTCTTAAAAACATACTAGCACTAATAATCTCTCTATAAAAATTAAAAATATGCGCAAATCAAAGATAGAAAGAAGAGAATATCAGTATCCGTACAACGTACGAACAAACCAGTAGTGCACAACTTTCGGTAGACCGTACGGTGTGTGGACAAACCAGTGAAGAGGCTAATCTAGCAATCCCATCCTTAAGCCTAAGAGATTGCTATTCTATGTGGTTATTGTAGTATGAATGTACTTGCTTATAGCTTAGCTTTAAAATTAGAATTATAGTAATGTAATATATATTTGTATATAGATATACATAGCTAAAACATTGAATTAGAATTCTAGGTAGCAGTTATGATGAGTAATATTAGAATAGTAAGTAGAAAAGGTTATGTACATTCTTTTAAGCATAGACATTTGCATTATATTAAAAAAAAACCCAACATGGATTTCATTTTATTACAATACCGCGTGTAACAGAAAATTGATTCAATATTTTTATGAATTCTTGCAACATCTTCTTTCTTTAAAAATTATAACAGCAGAGATCTCAATTCATTACTTTTAGAAATTCCTTAAAGGGTTTCCATCGAGCATCTCCCCGATTTCAGCTCAAATAACTTTAACTTCCGCTTTTTTCTGTCCTTGTGTGAACTCTTTTTCTAACACTTTTTTTACGGTATCCGACTACTTTCGACAACATTTTTTTTAAAAAAAAGAAGATATGGAGATTTATTTCTGGTTCTTAAATTTGTCAACTACATTTTAAAAAATAAGCTAACATAAAGAAGAAAAAAAGTAATTATTATCAAAATGGGAAAAAATTGTTAAAAATTTACAAAAAATGACATAAACGGGGCCCATTTTTAACCAAAAGTTTATGAACAAATTTTCTATTTTTTAATTCTGATGTATTGCTACGTTATTCATTTTTGAAATAACCTTCAAAATAACAGATATTTTAATTTTTACAAAAACTAGTGCATTTTATCTTAATTATTATATGAAATTGCTTAAAAAAATAGTGATTATATTAACACAGGGACTGTAAATTCGATAATAAAACAGTGATTGATAAATTCGAAGGTTAATACACTTCTACTATTATACAGAACATATGCAAGCAATTTTAGTTGATTATTTTCAAAACTATTTTAGCAATCACTCTATCCCCGTTTGAGCATTTAAAAAAAAACACATTTCGAGTAAAACGCGTTTTAAAGCATGACATCTTACTTTAAGTAACGGTATCTGCTTTTACTAAAACACATGTAGTGTTTGTTCTAGACAACGGAAAATAATAAACTTGGTACTTTTATAAAGCTAATAAAATAGCCTATAAAATAAAATCATAAAAAAATTGTCAACTTTTGGCAAAAATCACAATTTTAGGGTTGTCAGATACCTCAAATGAATCAGAATCAACTGAAATCACTTTTATATCTGGAGTAGAGCATCTAACATGAACTATATGTTGCTGGGTTGAAAAATCGTTGAGGTCATTTATCAAATAAATCACTGGAAACATCAACTTCCAAACAAAAGTAATTTAGCTTCCCGTTGCAGAGGGCATCTCTCGAATAACAACTTCCCCTGCGATAGTGTTGATTAACAATGCATGGACGTAATTGTACTTGACGAGAGTTGCTTGCAGTAATGGGGAACCATGGAATGCACTTCGGTTGCATTGTTAAGTGAGTTGAATTTAAGGGGGTTGTTTCTGTTACCAGAGAATTTTCAGGAATTTCGCATTCAGATTACTTTATTTCTAGGGTCAAGGTTATGCTTTAGGGGATTTATCTAAATTAAATCGAAAATGGTGTAAAGTGTCCAAAAGTAAAGAAATCATCTCAAAATTTGTATTACTGTGCTCTAAAAAAAAATGTTATCTAAAATTAAAAAATTTTGCTCCTGCATTTTTTGATTTTTAAAATGAACTCCGAATGGAATTTTTAAATAAATGTAAATTAATTTAAATAAAGCGTGTAAAACACAGTAAAGCATATTATAATCATCTCTAATAATTTAAAAATGTAGTAATAGTTTATATAATAAATAATAATAATGATTCGTTGTGTCTAATAGTCTATTTATGACAAAGGCAATGTATATTTTAAAATGATGAATTAAATATAACATAATTTTGAGATTAATGAATTCTGTTTTTCTTATATGTTCGTCGTAATTAATAACTTGATCTAAATACTACATTTAAACTTAGTACATATAAAATTTAATTAAAAGCCTTAAATGCATTAAAGCAATCTTTATTTACTGTCGTATCTCAGTTTCTGATATTTTATTTTTGTCTGCGCAATTAAATAGCTTTTTTTCATAAACTTTAAAAATCTTCGTAAGTGTTTATTAATTTTTGCGTCAAAAATTAATGAAATAAAATATTTATAAAATCTAATCGACATTTGTAAAATAGATTAAAAATGTTTGATCTTTTGTGGAGGATGAAATCGCAATGAGCTCCAACTGAGATTAAAGATAAAATCCCCCCCCCTCATTTGTATCTGAATGGATTACATAACTTAATTGCGAAATGTGTTGACATAAAACATTGGTTACACATTTTTACTGTACAACCATAAAAAAGTCACGATTTATAACTCACACCACTTTCATAACAACTTGACAAAATCGAAATCAATGGTAGCTGCTCAAAAGAAACTAAAATAGGAGTGAAACTTAGGGTAATAAACTTCTGAAGCATATATATACTTAAAACATTAAAAATAATTTTTCCAGAAAAACTAGTTTTTTCCTTTTAGATCTAGATAGAGAAAGATTTCAAAAGCTTATGTTCCAAATTTCATTGATATCAAATTTTCAGTTTCAGAAATATTCGGAAAGTCCCTTCGTTGGCGTAGTGTGGACGATTGATTGGAGGGGGAGGGGTGAAAGCTCAGGTGTAGACTTTGCCAGTTGACAGTGTTTCAAATTTACGCGGTCCCCATATTGCTTCAGAGTGTGTCGTGAATTAAAATAAAAACCAAAGAAAAGCTTTTCGGTGAATGTTATATTCTTTGCCATCCAGATCCGTATATCTTTTACCAATTCTTATCAGTTCAGTGACTTTCTTTTCTACGTTATGTATTTCTATCAAACAAATCCCTTTTTCTCGTGTAGAGTTTTATTTCAATCGTACTCGTTTATCAAGAGTCGATTTCCTACAAGACATATTAACTACCTTTCTAAAAGTTCATAAATTTTTTTCAATTCCTACTATTAGTTCACAATCTCCCTATATCTTTTTCAGATATCAATCGTTAATAAAATGCATTTTAAAGCACTCAATGAGCTGAAATTTATATACACGATTATTTTGGATGACAATACGATAATTTAATTATAATTCATAAAATATAATTGATTAAAACTAATTATTCAAAGAATTACAGATACAGCCATGTTAGCATCATTTTTGGTTACTCGTGTCAAAACTTTAAAATTAATTGACTGAAACTAATTATTTAAAGAATTACAGATACAGTCACATTGTCTTCATTTTTAGCGACTTTGGTCAAATATATTCAGAAGATTTTCTTTCACTCACCTTAAAGCATTCAGTTGAACAGAAATTTTATATGCACGAATCTTTTGGATGGCAATACAATACTTTAATGGTAGTTAATGAAAATTAAATGCCACTTAATATTGTGAATCTTTTGTACGCATATACATATTTATATTAATTGTAATTATTTGATAAAAGTGTAACTAAAATAAAATTTTTCTGTTTGTTGATCTAAATAGGAATTGACTTAAAATTTTTTTTATATTACTTATATTAGAAATGAATTTCATAACGTTAACCTGATTCAACACATCTGTTATTACACAAATACTACTGTAATTAAATGCAAGTTAAGCAACTATAGCTACAAACTACAAAACAAAACATGGAGATATTATTTTAGGAATCATTCACGGAAATAGTTATTGGTTAGATATTAAAACCACACAAACGATTTGTTTAATTAAAATTTTATAAATTATATAATAATAACTACCAGTTAGGGAAATAATTCAAAAAACTTTGCATTTCCCGCCGGATTCGCTGGGTTCATGATGCATGACTGGATATATATTTTTTAAAAATATTGATGTTGAAGAGTGCTAGTATTAAACTTTCGATTCTATAGAAAACCTTCATATAGCCCTCATAATTTGATTTAAAAAGGACAGGACAGGGATTTTTAAACCGAAGCTCATTAAAATTTTACACCTCTGAAACACCTTCTTTGGGAGTCGATTTCCGCAAACCAAAATTTAAAAGAATCTCTGCTCAACAAAAGCTTACCAAACCAAAATGCTTACCAAATTTCAAGTCTGTTGGTCTAATATCTCAAAAACTGGATTTTTTTTGCTTAAACACCCCCGTTACCCCTGGATGTCAGTTTCCGCAAAATCCAATCTTATCAGATCTTCACCCAAGAATCGTTTTGGAAATTTTCAGGTTTGTATTTCTATTAATTCGAAAGCGTTAGTACATTGTTCCATTTAAAACACTCATGAAACCTCCTTTGGGAGCCAATTTCCTCAAAAGAAAACTGTACTGAACGTATATCTTCTCAACAATGGAAATGTAATTGCCAAATTTCTAGTTTGTAGGTCTAATAGACCATAAACGGAAAATTCGTTTTTCAGGCCATTGCAACTCTCTTTGGAGAATCTCTTCGCAAAAGCCGTTAGTTCTCAGCGGAACTTTGCTCAACAAAAGGAACGTGCCTAAAAATTTTAGAATCTGTAGGTTTAATAGTTCCGTAGGTTTAGTGAATTAGTCGCTTTTATCTTATATATATATATATTATTTGTATATAAAAGAGCTGTCTTAAGTCAGCAAAGTTTATATTACTGTAGCATCCATATTTTTATGCTTTAAATTCTATTATTTTTAATATTTAACTCGTATTATTATTAATTTTTCATATATCCTTTCTAAAATCTATTGTCAGGTTACCTTGCAATCTAAATTTTTTTCAGTTTTGATTATGTTTTATACATCTCTCTCTCTAGTAGAGAATTCTGAATATATATATATATATATATATATTAGGTGTACAACTTTGCTTCCGCCGTTTTGTAATAGATGGCTGTAGTGGTAAGTGGTAGTCGAAATAAATAGATCGTAGATAGCCTACAATAAGCTTAGGTATTTGTAAACATAACGCCATCGAAATATTAGTCGATTTGTTTCGGCATCATAAAGTTATTCTCGATTAAACATGTCAGCTTACGAGCCAAATTCTCGTCATTTGCGGGAGGTTTTAATTTTCTGCTTTGATATGAAGAAATCTGCGGTTGAGGCTCATAGAATGCTCTCAGATACCTATGGTGAGGCCACTATTAGTGAAAGAATGTGCCCAGAGTGGTTTCAACGCTTCAAGAACGGTGATTTTGACGTCGAAAAACCAGCATGGCGGTGGAAGAGAGAAGGTTTTCGAAGATGCAAAATTGGAGGCATTACTTGATCAAGACTCGTGTCAAACGCAACAAGAATTGGCAGGATCATTAAGAGTGACGCAACAAGCCATTTCACAAGGCCTGAAAGTCATGGGAATGATTCAGAAACAAGGAAATTGGGTGCAGTACGAGTTGAAGCCGAGAGATGTTGAACGGCGTTTGTTTGCTGTGGAACAGCTGCTTGCAAGGCAAAGACGGAAGGGATTTCTGCATCGCATTTTGACTGGGATGAAAAATGGGTTCATTACGATAATCCCAAGCTCAGAAAATCATGGGATATCCCGGCCATGCTTCCACGTCGACGGCCAAACCAAATATTCACGGTTCCAAGGTCAAGCTCGGTATTCGGTGGACCAGCTCGGCGTAGTGTATTATGAGTTGTTAAAACCGACTGAAACAATCGCAGGCAATCGTTATCGAACGCAATTAACGAGCATTGAAAGACAAACGGCCGCAATACAAAGAGAGACATGATAAAGTGATTTTACAGCATGACAATGCTCGACCCCGTGTTGCGAAAGTGGGCAAGACATACTTGGAAACGTTGAAATGGGAAGTCCTACCCCACCCGCCGTGTTCTCCAGAAGTTGCTCCCTCGGATTATCACTTGTTTCGATTAATGGCACGCGGCCTGGCTGAGCAGCACTTCCGGTCTTATGAAGAAGCAAAAAATTGGATCGATTCGTGATCGCTTCAAAAGATGACCAGTTTTTTCAACGCGGGATTCGTACGCTGCCGAAAGATGGGAGAAAGTAGTGGCCAGCGATGGACAATATTTTGAATCATAAATGTATAACCAGTTTTTTACAATAAAGCCTCGAATTTCGGAAAAAAAACGGCGGAAGCAAGTTGTACGCC